>OVAP01005811.1:0-12559 GCA_900406295.1 Aurinia saxatilis
TTCGAAAATTCAAGAGTCAGAAGATTGTTTGGACTCTCGGTTTAAGAAGAATTTCATGGTTTCAAGATTAGAAAGACATTCATGGTTGACTCAGTAGTATCTAGATAATTTAATTTACGCTTGTGATATTAGAATTTTTATGATTTTGATTTATTGTTCCTTATATTATTTGATTGCTTATTTTCAATAAGACGGGTCTAGATGATTAAAAAGATAAGCTTCAATAGATGTATAAAGTTTTTGTAATTCCTAATTAATGCAATATTATTTGATTAATTTAACCAAAAATCGTTGGAGAAAAAGCTATAATTAAAATTATAAGTTCATTAGTTAGCCAAAAAATAACCATTACGTGATAAAAAAAAAATAATAATAAATAAACCACTTACGAATCTAACCGATCATTTCAAGGAGGTGGAGTGATCATGTATTATAGATTATATATCAGACAATTCCTGTACGGTGGAACCAGTCTACGACTATATTCTTCACAATGATCAAATGTTCTTGTTTGATTTCAAAGTTGATTANTAATAATAAATAAACCACTTACGAATCTAACCGATCATTTCAAGGAGGTGGAGTGATCATGTATTATAGATGATATATCAGACAATTCCTGTACGGTGGAACCAGTCTACGACTATATTCTTCACAATGATCAAATGTTCTTGTTTGATTTCAAAGTTGATTATACAATAGTCCCTGAGCTGAGCCAGACACTGATGGAGACTAGACTACTTGTCTGATAACGTTGAAACGCGGAGAAGATATGGACTTAGAGAATATGGTCGAGACTGGTTTATTGGTCAAGGTGAAGAACAAATGCAAGACACAGTTTGGCGATTCTATGTAATATTTGTGTTCCTCCATATCGAGGGATCGTGACAACATTCATTGAAGAAATGGAGAACATTGTAATGGAAGCACCTTTGGGGAATTTAAGGAAGATAACTGTGACGTTAGACGTTTTCGTGCCGGCGTGTCCGGAAGATGATGAGATGGTTGTTGGAGATGTGAAGTACTCGGTGGATGGAGCGAGTGTTGAAGCTATAGAGGAACATTTGGAGAGTGTAACGGTGGTTGAGAATGTTGGAGAATGTGCGGTTTGTTTGGAACCGATTCAGGTTGGATCGGGTTTGGTAGGTCGAATGCCGTGCAGGCATGTGTTTCATCGTGCTTGCATTGAGATGTGGCTTGTGGAGAGTCCGGAGTTTGTCCCTTGTGTCGTGATGTGCTTCCTGTTTATAGGGTTTTAGGCTCTGCTTTCATGAAAGCTTCTGTAAGGTTTTTAGTATGGTTGGGCATTCGGGTCGGATATTTCATCTTTTAGGTACTACATTGGAGTTTGTCACTTACTCACTTGTGTCATGATATGTTTCCCGTTTAAGGTTTTAAGATTTTAGAAGTTTTCAAGGTTGTTTCCTGCTGTTTACTTTGTCATCAAGAAGGTGATGCGACACCATTTGTTTACATTTGAGCATATGATTATGAGTCTTCCTCATTTTTATGCATCAAAGAATTGACACGGTCTTGCTAAAATCCTAGATCCTTACCCAGAAAAGCTCATATAATAACTTGATCCGTGCACTGAGAAAATGTATTTGGTAGCAAGCAGGAGACATCCGACCTAGACTCACCGGTTATTAAATCTCAGCGAAGATCAGTCATGATCTCCGAATAAAGGAGAGTAGGCCGATCTGGACTGGGAAGGCGACCAGTATAAGGTAAGGTAACAGAGGGTTCGGTTTAGCTAACAAACAAGGAGTTAAGACCCTGTAAGCTAAAGACTTAAAAGACAGAGAGAACCTCAGTTTTTTGTGTTTCTCTTGTTCGGAATTTCCAAATTAAGGTAAAGACATTAGTTTTGTGATTCAAATCCACATCCGATACAACTCAATCATACAAATATACTAATCGGCTAAACAGTACTCAATCTGGTTCATACAAACATGCTTCTTTATTTACCTTGGATCAACAGAGTCTGCTACGAGAACGGCCACAGTGGAGAAAGATTTCGGTAGGTTCTAAGCAGGTACGTAGGGAGTCATGACCAAGCTGACCTCTTTCGTTATCTCCAAAACCGAAAATGCGACCACTTTGAGTGACAACAATGGTGTGATACAAACCAGTGCTTACTTGAGAAACACGGTGTGGTTTCAAACACTCCAAGACTCTTGGTCTCAGAACTTTGTCTGAAGCTCCTCTGTCCGGGAACCCAAGGCTTCCAAATCCCATCCACCCAAATCCATACAATAGTCCACCTTCCACCAAAACAAAAGTTTTCCTCTTTCTTGCACACACCTGCCATACAAAGTACACTACTCATGATTAGGTCTGTCTAATCCGCTTCGACTGATGAAAATCCAGTAATAACCGAAGAGGAAAAAAGTTAACAGATTCAGTCTCATTTTCATAGACCAAAATAGAATAATTAAGTGCAAGTAACCTCAATTTATATCGAAATACATTTTGCCAAATTCCATTCTACTTGAAGTGAATGGTATGATATTCAATTTTAATTATGAAGAAATCTTGAAACCGAAAAAGCTGAACTGAAAACCGGATTGCGAACTCCTAATGATCACATATTCGTTCTTGGAGACCGCTACGAACTTAGAGATTGCATGAACAAGATGTAGAGGGATCATTATTATTTCAGCCATTGAGATTGAACAGATGGGGAAGAATCTGACCTGGATAGCAAGGGAATCATTGAGATTGACCAAAAGTTGAGGAGTGATCTTATCATTTTCATCTCCATGGCCGAGAGCACCGCAGTAACCTTTACCCCATGTGTATACCTATACATGGAAAAACAACTAAATAAAACTGCTCTGATTTCTGAACACATGGAGACACATAGCTACAGAAACAGAGAACTTACACGACCATTGGAATCAAGTGCAACAGCGTGTTCATCGCCTGCAGAGACACGGAGTATATGAATACCTTTTCTTTTAAAAGCCTGAATAAGACGCGGCTGGAGCTCGTCCTGTTGCTCCCCATGACCAAGACAAAATTTATGACCGGAGCCAAAAGAGTAAACTGAACCATCCTGTGTTACAGCTAAAACATAGCTAGGTCCAGTCGTGATTTGCACCACAGGTCCAACGCTATCAAGAAATTCAACAGCTTTGGGTACCGGTCTTTCCAATGTATCACCATGACCAAGCTGACCGTGTGTGTTTGCTCCACATGTAAACACACGCCCTTCCCTTGATAGAAACACAGTGAAGTGCAGCCCAGCAGCCACCTGGTACAGAAGATGAGTCTGTCAATGTTCAACTCAATTTAAAATATAGATACTGTTCTAGTTAGGTTACTATCAATTTTACCTGCTTAAAAGGAGTCTCCTTTAAAGCCTCAACAAGCTTAGGCCTAAATATGGGACGATTAGTATCTAAGTGACCACAACAATGCGATGAATTATCCCCACATGTCAGAACCTGTGCCAGTTTTTAAACAGAATTGTTGATAAGTGATTACGACAAGGGCAAATTTATCCCTGAAAGACTGAATGAAAGACAAAAGATACTCTTCATAAAAGGTTCTTAGTAAAACAGACCTCTCCAGATTTCAACACGAAAGCAGAATGGTTCTGTGTGGCTGAGACTTGAGCCACTTGAGCAGAGATGGGGAACTCTATAGGCGTAAAGGCTACACACTGAGTAGTTTCTGGGCCATGAGCAAGAACACCGGGCAAACTCGAACCACATGAGTATACCTTTGAGTTGTTGATTAGCAACGTGTGATACCTTCCTGTTGTAACTTGCATCTACAAAAAGAATTAAACAAATGCATTCGTACCTGAAACCAAATCAACTCTGAAATTTCCTATACCAAGATTCGATTCGCCTAACATTCCTACCTATTCCTCCTTATTCTTTATACCAGTTTCTCAAATTCACTAAACTACCAAAGACTACTATCTATATGAAACATTCACCGATAAAAGCAAAGAGAGACAAAAATCGAAACCATACATTGCCTGCAGAGGTCTCAACCGTATCCGAAGATTGCTCAACAGACTGCAAGAACCTCAAAAGCCGTTTCCAATTCCCTTCACAATTCGCAAACAGCTCTTTCTGAGTAGTCAAACTCATCCCCACATAGAGAGGATGCAGAGAGCAAAGCTGAGACGCAGCATAATCAGCTAAAGACCTAAACTTCAACGGATAAACTCCATTGCTCCCACCAAAAACCTTCGAAGTCAATTCAAGACTAAGCAAATCAACCGCACTAAGCCGATGACCAGAGGTCAAAATCTCCAAAATCAAATGAGAAGGAAGATCCTCAAACGAAATCACCCATTGATTTCTCTCAGCCATTGATTCGATTTCTAAAGAAGAGAGTATAAAGAAGGAGACTTTAAGGGTCAGATTTTGAGGCGAAACCTAGAGCAATTGAAGTAGCGTATGAAGAAGACGTTGGAAGGTAGAAAGAGATAAGAGATGGAATAAGGAAAGGGAGTTAAAGCTGAGAAATTCGCAGTTGGTGTATTCGAAGATCGAAAACTAATCATGAGAAGAAGGGTCAGATCGTAAGGAATCAAAATCCAAATTTCACCTGCAGAAATTTTACACACAATCAATCAATCAAATTCAACAAACCACAATTCTCAATTGGAACGAAACAGAGTAAAAATCGAAATCGAGATTAGGGTTTGGAAGAAGAAGAGAAAGATGGTGGAAGGAGCAATGTTACCTGGAAAGCAAAAGGTCTTGACTTTTCTAAATGCCGAAACTTCCCACTCAACAAAAACGACAAGCACCAAAAAGTCTAAAAAGAGCTTTTTTCCTATTTTATAAGAAAAATGGTGAAAGACGTGTGAGCAAGAATATAGAAGAGGAAAGATGTATATCTTGCTTGTGAAGCTTTCTTTTGTGGCGATTCTTCCTCTCTGTCTTTTTGAGGCTTAGTCGTCGTCTTGATACTGTTCTGTGGTTTGGCTCCAGTTAGTTTGACTGGTAGTAATGTCTTTTTTTTTTTGTAACTAGTAGATGTTTGGTTAACAAATGGGTAAATCTGATNTCTTTTGTGGCGATTCTTCCTCTCTGTCTTTTTGAGGCTTAGTCGTCGTCTTGATACTGTTCTGTGGTTTGGCTCCAGTTAGTTTGACTGGTAGTAATGTCTTTTTTTTTTTTGTAACTAGTAGATGTTTGGTTAACAAATGGGTAAATCTGATTTCTCCGGCTTCAAGGAAATTTTGTTAGTAAATAATTTGTTCTTATGAAATAACGAGACTTCATTACTTCTATACATTTAATAAAATACAATTGTAACAAAAAATGATAAGTTGAAAATTGTGAAAGAACAGGTTGTTCAGCAGTTTTGTATCGATTGTTCTTTGAATTTTTGTTAATTTATTATTCTGAAAACGTCATCAAGCTCATTTATTTTTAAATATGAATCATGTAAAATACATATTTCTTATTAAAACTTAACATACCAAACAATTTATAATATTAAAACTTTGATAAACAATTTATGTATCATAAAACTAAACAATCAAACAATTTCCGCTATAAATTTTATAAATTGTAATTTTAATTTTTTAAATGACGAAAATATAGTGAAGATAAATAGTAAAATTATAGAATAATAATATTAGGAACAACACACCTGCATACTCAATCTAGCAGCAGTGGATCAGTGTTTAGTTAATGTGGGGTGTTTTGAAAATATTGTTTTTCATATGTTTAGAAGATTGTATTGATTTTCATTAACTATTTCTATTTTCGATTTAATTTATTGAAATTCTCTTAATTATGAAAATATAATTTTGTATAATTGAAAAACTAAATATATATTTTTCCAACATCAAGCCAACAATTAACCTAAACAAACACCAAAGGATTACTATATAGGTTTACCTTTAAGTTGTAGATTGAATCGAAGATAGCCAAACTTACCCTTAGAGTGATGGCAATATCATTGGATACATAACTTCAAAAGTTATCATCAAACATGAAGATTGTGGTTTATTGATTTTCATTCAACTACTTCTATCTTAGATTTGTTTCATTGAAATCCTCTCGATTGTAGAAATCTAATCTAATTTAACATTTTATGTTGATTGGAATGTGAATATCTTATTTTGATTCACATTTTAAAATTTTGTGATATGCATATGAACGTACTAAATACTCGTTAGTATTAATACAATACCAATGTTTATTTATGTTTTGGCTTGAAACTCTGAAATAAAATTGGACTAAATTGGAACACCTTCAAACCGAACTAATCTACTTTTGGTTTGAATTCAAGCTGTGTTTTTTTTTTTAAATATAAAAAACCGAGTTAACCAAATTAATCCGGTCACAAACCAAACTAAACCGTAAACAAACCGAAATGAAAAATTGATTTCGTGCGTGTCTTCTTTTCTTCTTCACACGGGGCTTGTTCGTCAGTTTAGGGGTTTCGTATTTGCTCAACAGATTCAAAGAGAAAGGTAAAAATAAGTTCTTTGATCTCCAGTTGGTGACTCTATTTCCAAATTCTAATACCTTGGATTAAGATTCGTTTTCTAGTTGCTGGTTTGTCAAATTGATAGAGGAGAGAGATGGAGAATGAATCAGTGAAGCTAAGTGAAGAAGAAGCTGAGGAGGAAGAGTATGTTTTGATTGATCTTGATGATGTTACAAGGCACATTGACATTCCACCAGATGCTCCATATACTTTATCAGTTATATTCCACTTCTCTAATTNATTGCTGGTTTGTCAAATTGATAGAGGAGAGAGAGATGGAGAACGAATCAGTGAAGCTCAGTGAAGAAGTTGAGGAGGAAGAGTATGTTCTGATTGATCTTGATGATGTTACAAGGCACATTGATATTCCACCAGATGCTCCATATACTTTATCAGTTATATTCCACTTCTCTAATTTGATGTCTCTTTGATTACATTATAGTGCTTTATGATCTAATAGGTTTGGTTTTTTTGTGTGTTTATTCTCAGGGTTTGGATACTATGAATCCAGTATTGACCATTGATGGAAAATATAAGCTTGTAAGTGTTCAATTGCTATAACATAATATATGATCTTTACTTGTTTTTGATCTAACTGCTTCTTGTTCTGTTCTGTTGCAAAAGGTTGGAGATTACATTGAGACGATTGGCACATGTCTTGCTTTTGCTGATAAGGGTCAGTTCACTTTTCTCATCAACATTATTGTGTCCATATTCTGGCTCAGAAGAAACGTGTATTGAAAAATTTGGGTGTGGTTTCTTCATTTTTGTTTGCAGAAGTTTTGGAAGGTGAAAACCAGACGCCTAAGAAAACTGTCGAACCTGTTGCCAAACTTCACAAGATTCTGAAGTTTAGGTTAGCACCATTTGACAATGACGATGGAGAAACAGACACAACCAAGTCGTAAAAAGATTTCATTGGGGAAACGAGTTTGTGGTACATATAAGACAACAAGAGGTACTGGCACACCAACAAAAGGCAAAAAATCTCTCACACAAAGGAGGCAAGCAAGTGGGTCTCATTTCTCATCAAGAAGAATTAATCTCTCAAGGAAGTTTTAAACAAATCTCGTGTTGTTCACACAAATTTTACAAACAACATAGATGTTGATGTTAATGTTGTAGAAGCTACTGTTCTGGAAGTTTATCTTTCAAGTAGTTCAAGACAGCTTTTGTTCCTCTTTCTAGAATTGGCCTCCTGATACTGTTTTAACAATGTTGTTGAAAAAGAAAAGAAAATCAGTCTGTAAAGTTTTTATGAATGAATTGAGCTAATTGAGCAAGAAGAAAGACTACCTTCTCAACGGGTTCCCATCAAGCCGTAGAACCTCAACTGTTGGTTCAAGCAAACCCTACGAAACAACACAGGACTTGTTACTGCATATTAATGCATTTCCATGTTTCATTTAAAGAAAGGCAATACTCAATAACCTTACCAATTCTGGAGGAAGACTTGATATGTTGTTGTTGGATAAGTCCAGATGTTTGAGTGAAGTCATGTTCTTGACATCCTGCTTATCCAAAACAATGCCAATGCAACAACATTACAAGAAGATTCTGGTTAACCAGCCGATTGTTGCAGCTAATTCCCCAATAAAAGCCATGAAGGATGTCGTAATACCTTGGAAATCGACAGAAGTGAATTCTGGCTCAAGTCGAGGATAATAAGACTAGATAAGTTGAAGATGTCTTCAGGGACTTCAGGCAGCTGAACTCGGCTGTCAAGTGAAGTATCATATTAACCAGTGAATAATAAATGCATACGTTGTTGAAAAAGATGCATATTTTAGCCAATGAATAATATATAAGCTAAGCAGTTATAACCAACCTCAAATAAAGCTCTTGTAGTTGTGGCAAGTAGGAAAACTTAGGATGCTCTCTGAAGGAAGCTGCATTACCACTTAGGTCTAGAATAAGAAGCCCAGAGACTGCTTGAAACCCATCGAGTGGAATCTTACGAGCAGACATAAAAAAGGTAATGCATTAGCTTCTTGGTGCAAGCTACAATTACCCCTTTAAATATCCTGAAATCAACATAAGCATACCTGCTTCAGGGGATTA
Organism: Aurinia saxatilis; assembly: GCA_900406295.1. Lineage (NCBI taxonomy): Eukaryota > Viridiplantae > Streptophyta > Magnoliopsida > Brassicales > Brassicaceae > Aurinia > Aurinia saxatilis. The sequence continues at coordinate 8,533 of OVAP01005811.1, forward strand.
TTATCCACCTTCAAGCACACAAGTTTGGGAAGTGACTTTAAGATTGCACCAGGCCAATCTTTGATCTTATTCCTTGACAAGATTAATGTCTGCAATTACAAAGATAATACAAACTTATTAACAATAATCAATAGACTTCACGTAGCAAAGGCGCAAGCAGCATCTTCTTTGTATATACAGGATAATGTTTGTGGAATGCCCGTCACCTGAAGGGAAACGGATGAGGAAAGCTGTGCAGGCAATTCATCAATAGAGTTCTTAGAAAGATTAACTTTTGTGATTTCACCAGATTCCCAAACTTCTGAAGGGACAGCACTCAAGTTGAGACCTTCCAGAGAAAGTTCCTGGAATAGTATGTAGCAGCTAAGATAATAATTTCATGTTTCTATTAAGAACATGGAACCTTAATAGGACGATTCTTAGATCTGTGATCTCAGTTACCTTTGAAGATATGGACATACGAGCTGCTGAAGCAATTACAGTTTCCTTTGTCGGAGTGCTTGCACTAGTTTCTATGAATGAAAACCGTTTACTAGTTAGCCATTACCACTAAGAAGAGATAATAAAAGAGATGTTGGACCAAAGTACCTTCACTATTAGAAAGGCGGCTCCGAAGATACTTTAATAGAGCAGCTGTAGGACCATTTACTAAGGTGCTGAAAAGAAAAAGAAAACAAAATGTTGGTCTCCTGAAGTAGCAATCAAAGTATCAAACTAAGACCAATCAATCAAGATACCAGACAGAGACAGAGTATACAAAATACCTTCTAAGGGTTCTCAAAGGATTGCCAACAAGCCCAAGCTTTCGCAAAGTAGTCATGTTTCCTATAAAAAATGAGAGGGCAAACAGATTTATGCTAACAGCTATCATTATCGTATCATGTGTAAATTCCTTAACAAGCAGGGGATGCAGAAGTGGTTAGTGCCGTTGCTTAGTACCGAGCTCAGGATGCAATCCTGTCAGTGAGTTATTTGAAAGATCTAGGTATGAGAGCTTCAGTTTACATCCTCCAACTGGATATTCCTTGAGCTGAAAATTGGGAGAAAGCACAATTAATTATAGAATGTCACTAGATCAAGGGTTAAAAAATATATATAGAATGTCAGAAAACAATATTTATCAAAGAAATGAGCACATTACCTGATTAGAACGAAGATCTAATGTTCCTAGACAAGATAGATCTCCAATCTCTGCTGGTAATGTTGACAGTGAGTTGATTCTGGAATAAAGAACAGAAAGAAGAATTTCAGAAGTGAATGTCTCTAATATATTCTTCACGTAATTAAAGACAATCTTTCTGAATAACCCGAAGTAGAGAATGACCCCAAATAGAACTCCACAAGAGAGGAGCAACCGCCTATTGATGATGGAATAGACGAGATTTCTGCGTGAGTGAAATGCGAAAACAATTAAGCAACTACATAGAAGAAATAAGTTTGATAATACTGGAACAAAAGGTATGACATGAGCATTATGTTCTCAGTTTATACTTACTATTCTGATGAAGGTCAAGCCGGATAAGACGCGAAAGGCTTCCAATATTTTGTGGCAGTCCACCCAGCATATTTTTAGCTGCAGAGTGAAAAGATATCAAAGTGTGCCCCAAAATCTCACACGCTAGTGAAAAGATATCAAAGTGTGCCCCAAAAATCTTTTAGTGTGTAAGATACAACAAATAGAAAAACTCAATTTTATTACATGCATTAAGTTCTGTGAGCATGGTCCATGATGCTATATGGTTCTCAGAGAGAACTGTGAGCTTGTTTCCCTGCAATATCGATAAATTGATTTTCTTAATCCAAACATAGCCTTGAATATCATTTCACTAGGAAGATAGTGAAAGGGGAACAAATAAATGCTAACTAGCCACTATAGTCGTAAGAAAGAAACAGACACCTATGTCTCGTACCTCCACATCCAGTTTCGATAATTTCGAACAGTTTGCCATGTCTTCTGGGAAACTGGAAATTTGATTATTTGAGGCCTGTGGATAAGAGTAAGCACAATCATTTCCATGATAGAAGAAGTATGAAAAATATCAAATGACCCAAAAGCAACATAGACCAACCTTCAAATCGGATAAGTCTAAACATCTTCCAAGAGAGTTTGGCAATTCTTTCAGCTTATTGCTTGAACAGTCAAGCCTGAAGTGATTTAACCACGTGGATTTTAATCAATTAATCAGCGTCGAAGTCCAATGCTGTAATCTAAGTCGGAACAGAAGAAATGGAGATAACCTACTTGACAAGAGAAGTTGCAGAACCAATTTGCTCAGGAAGTTCTGTTATAGAGTTAAAGGACACGTCCAACGACTTCATCGCTGTAAGCCTACGAATGGGTTAGAAAACATTACCAAGCTGAACACAGTGGAAGAACCTAACAACAAAGCTACACAAAAAAACTTACTCCCCGATAGCTGCCGGAAGTTGAGAAAGTTTATTATGACTAACATTTAGCACAACCAAACAGGCAAGGTTCTTAAGATCTTCTCTTAAAACCTCAATTTCATTATGTGCCAAAATCAGCTTCTGCAAATCAACAGCCTGAAAGATTGGGGAGAATATATCCATTAAAGAAATTTGATCACAGAACAATCCACTATAAAAGTATTCAAAAACCCAAACTTTCAATATACCTCCCACCAGTTTTCTCCTTCTCCGGTCGTTTCCAGACATTGATATACCTCCGTAGGTACATCCCTGAAAATTAAAACCTCAATTCAATGCAAGCAGATACAATGGGATCTCGTGAGCACAAAACCATTTCACTTCACAACCAAAAAAAAAAGACTGATCTTGATTTTCCTCAGATTCAAAGAAAATTAGATATATGCACATTCTAACCAATTTTGAAAACTAAGCAAACAAACATACAAAAAAATCCAAACTTCTCGATTCAAACGAGCTAATTTCAACTCTAACGCCTTACATTTGCAGATGCTACTGAAACAAGTGGAGCATGATTGCTAGATTCCGAAAATTTGAGAGAAAAAAAAAAAAAAAAAGATCTTACCGGAGAGAGCGATTAGAAAGGTTAAGAGAACCGGATGTTCGAGCAGCCTTGAGAATCCGATCCATCAACACTCTCTTCTTTCTTCTTCTCCGTCGTAATGATCGGAGATGGTAATGTTATTACAGTACCACCTATTATTTCGGGAAANTTTCTTCTTCTCCGTCGTAATGATCGGAGATGGTAATGTTATTACAGTACCACCTATTATTTCGGGAAAGTGTTTATTATTTGCTTTATGAATAATTCCACCTTTTTTGTTTGGGTGCAACAAATTCACCACTTTTAATTTCTTTTTAAATAAATAAATTGGTTTTTTTTTTCCGACAAATAAATTGATAATACACCTTCTATATCATTTAGATACTAAAAAACAATTTACCTTTTATTTATCTAAATAGTTAACCAATGACAAATTTATCTATATAATATAAAATAAAATATTAACTAATTTTGTAGTAAGACTGAAAAATATCAATTGTATTAAAATAGAAGTAAATATATTCCTAAAACATCAATTTCAAAACTCACGGTTACTATTTTCATTTAAATTACAACTTAATTACATATCTTACAATATATTAAATAATTCTTGTGAGAATGAATCTTCTTCTTCATACCCGATTATCTGGAATTCTGTTTCTTAAAATTTCAAACCCAAAGAATTAAATCTGTTACTCTTACGAAATCAATTAATTCTATATTTTCAATTTCTCAAATCGGTTCAGTTTTTATAAAAATTTCTTTTTTGGGTTTTAGATATACGATTTTGATGTGTATTTTGTGATGTTCATCAAATTTTTACGAGTTCGATTAATTTTTGGCCACCTGCTGTTGTTCACGTGTTCTTCTCCGCCTTTTTTTAAGATTGTTCCTAACCATTACCAAGTGATTCTCAAATGCAAGCTTGAACTCGCTTGCGTTGCGTTTCGTGTTCGTCTTTGATTCCAGAAGCTAGATTTCAGTCAAAATGGATTTACAGGTAAGCTCCATATTCTCTTTTAGAACATTGTCCCG
>OVAP01005812.1:0-12557 GCA_900406295.1 Aurinia saxatilis
TATATAAGACCCAACTACATGTTTCTACTATAGTAGACTATGTAGCCAACTTTAAGTTTATAGCCAACTATATAAGACCCAACTATATATTTCTACTATAGTAGACTATGTAGCCAACTATAATAGACTTTATATCCAAGTATATAAGACCCAACTATATATTTCTTTTATAGCCAACTATATAAGACCCAACTATATATTTCCACTATAGTAGATTATGTAGCCAACTATAATATAGTTTATACCCAACATAGAGTTCATAGTACAGTTAATATGTATAGTTTATAGACATCGTCAATAATAGACTTTATAGCCAACTATATTAGACTTTATAGCCAACTATATAAGACTCAGATAATACCAAACTATTTTTTCCCCTACCAATTCATTCCTTATTCTTACCTTCATTATTGCTTCCAGATTCCCAAACAGTTGCACACAGGTTCAGCTTCTCAATGTGACTGAAAATCGACTCAAACATGTCCAGATCGTCATCATTTGTTATTGACGTTGGAGGTGACTTCCCATCATCCAAACCCACCATACAATTAGGGAATTTGTAGGACAATTCAACAGATTTGGTTGAACAAATGTTGAATTTCTCTCTCACTGTTGCCACCAGCGTTTCAAAACCCATTGTAGCTGTCACTTTGATACACTTAGACATCTCTGACCTGCTTGGTTTGAAGTCCCAAATTCCACTATCAGACATTACCCACTCACCACGCACAACATGAACCAACCCTCTTGTTATATGCAACTTAAAGACAAGTTAAACACTCACAATAAATAAAGTAGCCAACTATAATAGAGTTTATAGCCAACTATAAAATCAGGAAGCTACATATCAAATACACATACCTCACTATCTCGTTCACCGCCGATGTTCAACATCTTCTTCTTCACGATTACAAGATTCTTCAACTTCTGTATTTTGCTTTATTGAGGAGAGCGGCTGCCAAAACACAATTATATAGTATGCTCGATGACAAGATCAAAAACCCCTAAAGAAAAAACGAGAAATTTGGTTTTGTCACCTTCCCCAATCCAGCTATTTTGTCTTCCTTCACACAAGGCGACATCTCCACACCACGCCGAGCTCGTACGATGAGGTACGATGAGATCTCCTCTTTTTATTTTTATTTTTTTAAAAGGGGCTTGTACTACACAGAGCTAAATATAAAGTAAAAAAAAAAAACAAGGGTATATTTGTATTACTGTATTGTGGAAACTAAATATTATATCAAACCTAATTTTAAGAGCAAAAGGTAATATTCACCTAATTTTCCCTAATTTTTATATCATATCTTACATATAAATTAAATTATGTATTATTATCATATCAGTTAATAATAATGTGGGTATATAATTTAAAAGATATAAAAACGTATTATTGTAAATATATAAGATCTTTTAATTGACAATCTATAATTATAATTATGATGTGTAACTAGTAACTATAACTCACACAAATATTCAAAACTTACTTTAATTTGATATGATGCATTAAAATCGTATTTTAAGCTTTAATTTGAAATAAATAACTATTTCACACAATTGAACGCACACAATGTCCAAGGAATGTTAGTTCCTTGCTAGGATCTGCGACTGTTTGGTTATAATTTAATTGGTTTGTATATGGACAATACTACGGAACGGTGTGAGAAATTGTATCTTTATTGATCAATGAGATTTTGATAAAGACAGTAACTTGTGTTACAATGGACCAAAGCTAAGCAGTGATCCCCTCGTGAAGGATTTAGAAAGCTTCGAGCGGTGGTCGTTGGGAGCTACCTTGGCAAGTGTATCCTGAAGGATCTTGAAGACTTTGAGCGGTGGTCGCTGGAACTGCCTTGGCAAGCATATCCTCTCGTGAAGGATCTTGAAGGCTACGAGCGATGGTCGCTGGGAGCTACCTTGACAAGGGTTTCACTAGGAGTAGCCTTGGCAGGGGTTTCACGTGTAGTCGCTCTTTGAAGGCGGCGAGGATGAGTCTGTTAGGGTTTTGTGTGTTATTCCATATCCTGTTTATGGGTCGTAGTGTCCGTATTTATAAGATTTCTCCAAACCCTAATTCTTCAAAGATTAGGTCAGTTCCGCTGACGTGTCGCTAGGTACCGTCTTTTAAACGTCGATTGCGATGGCGTGTCCCAAGAGTCCGAAAATCCCACCCCTCATAACTTATGTTTCCCTTAGGATTCGAAATGACTAACAAATGTCTTTCCATAATGGTTGTCAAGTGACCTTCCACAATGGTCTGACGGTCAATGACTTACCTTGCCATTATATGGCACTGGCTGGCGTGGACTTAATTTCCATATATTTTGAAGTGGATCCAGATAATGCTGATATTTTACCACTTTTCGATATAGATTTTCGGTGCTTTTATGAGAAACTATTTTATTTGAAACATGAACCATTGGATTTCACATTTCTCTCTTTGCAAAGTGTTTTTGTAAAATTAATGTATTTTTTGTCACAAATGGGCATTTTCTATCAAGTCCAACAAAACAACATCAGAAGTCCAGGCCCAGATGAAGGAGATGTTTGTTTTAGATTGAAATGAGGAGTTAAGACAATCAAGCAACGTGAGTTAGCTGTCACATGGGCTTGGAATCAAGTCGTTAACCCTCATGAGTAAGAAGTTAAGCCCACATCATTAAAGATGTATCCAGAAGCCTGTATAAGATGAATGCCCAATCGCCCGGAGGAGAGGCCCACCAATCGATCAAAGCTCATTAATCCAAGGAAGCTTCAAGAACAAATTTAGATAAGGACCGTTACATTCGGGGAGATATCAGAATATGTTGGAGATAATCACAGAAGATATTGAATCTTCAAAAGACGCGTCTCGGATATTAGTCAATCGAATATAATAATGTGTATTGATCGATCAGAGCCGTATATACACAAATATTTGGATTCCTATCCAAATCATATTCCTGATTTATCTTGGCCAACTGCTCGACCCTCTCCCCTATAAATACAGACGACTGAAGTCAGGGAAAACAATCACCACTTTACAAAGCTTTCAGGCTAAATAGTTTACTGTTTCTTTTCATTGTTATTTTCATTTATGCTGCTTTGATCATTGCTTTCAAAAACAAAGTTTGTAATCTCTACACTCCATAGAAGCTATTTTGAACCCCCTTGATTTATATAATAGCAATTTTCATTTCATTATGTTTGTCTTTAGCATGATTAAGTAGTCTCTTAGTTAGGAGTAGGGCTTTGTTAGGAGGAATCATGGTTAGGTAGATAGGCAATAGGGCTATGAAATGACTAGTTAATAAGCTTACTTTCATATCAAATTTTAATTCAATCATAGGAAAAACCTGCTACTAATACACCACTTAGAGTAAGAGATCCAAAACTTGATAGTGAAAGCTTTACTATTTATAATTTAGTAGAATTTGATTTATTGGACTTAATGCCTAGATTGATTGGTTGATCAGTCTATAGGTTCTCTTTCTGAAAAGATATATTTTAGAGTTAACTCGGATACCAATTGAACTAAACTGGCTAAGCCTGACCATAAGGATAGTCAGATAATAGTGATTTCAACTATATAACTTTAACTAAGATATGTACACTAGCAACTACCCTGAATAATTCAAACTGTGATCCTCTGATGCATTGCTTAACTTCCTAACGCTTTTAATATCTAAATTTACTTACGTTTTTATATGTTTTAGCATTTGTAGGCATCAATCGACCGAACACATTATCTGCAATCAACCGAAAGGCGCACCAATCGATCGATCAATTCACACTGTCTATCAACCAAAAACTAAACCATCTCATATTTGCTGCTTAGCTCGAGTGAACTTGGACGTGCTATTATGTACACTCTGCTCCTTGTGGATACAATCATTAAGTAGTACTGCGAGACTTGTGCGCTTGCAGGACCTCTTTTGGGCAAAAAGTAAATCCCCATCAGGTCCCAAAGTGAATAAATTTTACCCAACAACTTGCCCCCCACTCTCTAAATTATAATTATAATTGGGAGAGTAGTAACTTAAGCAGTTTCTAAAAATCACCTACAACAAACAACAAAGCGTCGAACAAACCTTACACCACACAATGATATGTTACTTACCGTACGTGCGTATCAGCTTTGAACATTTTTTTAGTGGCTGCCGCTTCATATTCATAGATGAATATTTGAAGTGCCTATATTGCCGACCAAATATTTGTAGTGGCTACAATTTTATAGAGAAATAAATGTTCGAAGAGTCCGCTCTTTCATTTAGAATTCAAGGTGGCTGATACTGTCCCAAAGGAGATTTGTAGTGTATGCACTTTCAAATAAATATACCCAACGATCGCAATCTCATAAAAGAGTAAAGCCTTGGAAGTGTCAGCACTTTTAGTGAGTGTTTGCGGTGGCTGCAATTGCATCAAAAGATAAAACGTGGGGAGTGTCTGCATTTTCAAAAATTGGGAGCGTCCGCACTTTCAAAAAATTGAAGGCGTGCGCACTTTCAAAAATTGGAAGCGTCCCCACTTTAAAAAAATTGGAAGCGTCCCCACTTTCAAATATTTGAAACGTCCGCACTTAACGTCCACACTTTCAAAAATTGGAAGTGTCTGCACTTTCAAAAATTGGAAGTGTCTGCACTTTCAAAAATTTGAAGCGTCTGGATGTTAACAAATATTTGTAGTGGCTGCATTTTTAGTACCTATTGGCAGTGGCTGCATTTTCAATACATAGTGCCAGTGGCCGCATTTTCATAAAATAGCGAAATTTGTGTAGTGACTACAATCTTTCAAGAGAGCAATAGTTGCAAAGCGTCCGCATTTACCTCACATTCAAGGTGGCTGCAATTTTGCAAGTGACGCATTTGTAAAGTGTCCTCACTTCACTTATATGAAGCGTCCGCACTTTTATTTCTCCTTCGAAGTAGCCATATATCTCACTTTCAGTGAACGTTTACAGTGGCTGCAATCTGTGAAAAGTCGCAAAGGCTACGATCTGTGCACATGCATTGACTGCAATCTCATTAAAGAGTGAAGTGCTTGCAGTGACTGCAATATGTGAACGTTTGCAGTTGCTGCAATTTGTGATAGTTCGCAGTGGCTGCAATCTGTTCACATACAGTGGCTACAATCTTATAAAAGAATATATGAAGTGTCCACACTTTCAAAAATTTGAAGCGTCCGGATGTTCACTAAATGTTTGCAGTGGCTACATTTTCAACAAATATTTACAGTGACTGCATATTCAACAAATATTTGCAGTGGCTGCATTTTTAGTACCTATTGGCAGTGGCTGCACTTTCAATACATAGTGCAAGTGGCCGCATTTTCATAAAATAGCGAAATTTGTGTAGTGACTACAATTTTTCAAGAGAACAATAGTTGCAAAGCGTCCGCATTTACCTCACATTCAAGGTGGCTGCAATTTTGCAAGTGACGCATTTGTAAAGTGTCCTCACTTCACTTATATGAAGCGTCCGCACTTTTATTTCTCCTTCGAAGTAGCCATATATCTCTCTTTCAGTGAACGTTTACAGTGGCTGCAATTAGTGAACAGTCGCATTTGCTACAATCTGCGAACAGTCGCAGTGGCTGCAATCTGTGAAAAGTCGCAAAGGCTACGATCTGTGCACATGCATTGACTGCAATCTCATTAAAGAGTGAAGTGGTTGCAGTGGCTGCAATATGTGAACGTTTGCAGTTGCTGCAATTTGTGATAGTTCGCAGTCGCTGCAATCTTTTCACATGCAGTGGCTGCAATCTTATAAAAGAATAAATTATTTGAAACGTTTGCATTTACCTCACTTTCTAGGTGGTTGAAACTTCATTAATGGCATTGTCTATGACATTTCTTTTTAGTGGATGTGTTCACTATTTATGTAGTGACTATACCTTCTTTCAAACATTGAGGAGTGGTTACAGTTTGTTTTTCTTCTGAGGTGTCCATTCTCCCTTTTTATTTGAAGGACGGGCTTTGTATAATTTAGGAGTCTAAGACACTTTTTCATAGACATGTGGTGCATGAAAAGCCGCAAAACATAGCGAAAAATCAAATGCGTTTTGATGTCTCATAGAACATCAAAGAATATAAATCGCTTCATTATGTTGTAGAACATTCTTCATTATTAATCATGTTGATTGGTCGATAAGTGTCTACATTTTCGCTTTGAGGCCTCTAGTAAGGCTTATAATCCCTAGTTTTCCTTTCTGTTCTTACCACAATCGAGTCAACCTGTGGTGACTGCTGGTAATGGTATGCGCGATCCTCTTCCCACTTGATTTGCCCCCATGCTCTTGAAAGTACGTCTTCCATTGTTTTGCACTTGTACTTCGTTAAGTCTTTGTATAGCTCGTCTGGGACCAAGCCTCTCTTGAATGCCGAGATGACCGTAGCAGTATTGCATTCTGGTATCGATACTTTCTCCTTGTTGAAGCATCCTACGTAGCTTCGCAGTAATTCACCTTTTCTTCGCACAACTTCGTAAAGATCGCCAGCTCCCCGTTTGGTAGTTTAGTAGAATTTGATTTCCTGAACTTAATGCCTAGATTAATTGGTTGATCAGCCCACAAGTTCTCTTTTTGAAAAGATATATGTTAGAGTTAACTCGGATACCAATTGTACTAGACTGGTTAAGTCTGACCATAAGGATAATCAATTATTAGTGATTTCAACTATATAGCCTAGACTAGGACTCTATAGACGAGTTTGGTAAGTTTGTGAACCATTGGAGAGCCGGTTCCGTTAGACTTGAACCGAATCCTTTATATATGCAAGCTTCACGATATTCCTTAACGACTGCGGTAGTGAAGATTCAGTGCTTGTATTGTGCAATATGGTCGAATCAGTCGTTCCATCATACATCTTTATTGAAGGGAAATCAGATTTCTTTGGCATCTCAACAAGTGTTATCTCATCTGTGAATAGAGTGTCTGCGTAGCTATTGAGAGCAGTCTTCATGATTAGAGGAGTAACCCCTGAAAGTCCTTTGATCATGCATTTCATCTCCTCCATGCGCTTGAAGAGCACGCTTTGGAAGTAGTGATCCTCCTTAGATGGACCACTATTATCCATTGTCATTTTGTTACTCGTAAGCAATGGGGTATCTTTCAACGACGTCATTGAAGGGATGTAAGCGCTATTCCAAGCATTACCTTTAATGCCTTTTCCTTCAGCAATTAGAGAAGCGTTCTCCATTCTCAGAGAAGCGTTCTCTGGTTCAAGAATTTTGAGCCTCTCCTCGCTCTGTTTCATCTGGTTGGTGAGTGCCTCATGTTGAGCAGTGACATTTTTTTGAGTGCTCCCTTCTGGTGGGATCTGGGTGTGTGATAGGTATGATATTTTACCGCTTTTCGATATGATTTTTTTGTGTTTTTAACGAAGAACTATTTGATTTGAAACGTAAACCACTGGATTTCACATTTTCTGTTTGCAAAGTGTTTTTGTGAAAACAATGCATTTTAGGTCACAAATGTGCATTTTCTACCAAGTCCAACAAATCAACATCAGAAGTCCAGAACCATATGAAGAAGATGTTTATTTTGGAATGAAGTGAGGAGTTAGGAAAATCAAGCCACGTGAGTTAGCTGTCACATGGGCTTGGAATCAAGTCATTATCCCTCAGGATTAAGAAGTCAAGCCCAAAATACTGAAGGTGTATCCAGAAGCCCACATGAGATGAAGGCCCAATCGACTGGACCAGAGGCCCCTCGATCGATCAAGGTCCAATAGTTCAAGGAAGCTTCGAGAACAAATTCAGATAAGTATTGTTGCATTTGTGGAGATATCAAGATATGTTGGACATAATCACTGAAGATACGGAATCTTCAGAAACGTGTTTAAAGATATCCACCGATCGGTCAGGATAACGGCGATCGATCGAATCAGAGAGGCTGATAAAAAATATTTAGATTCCTATCCAAATCTTCCTCCTGATTTATCTCGACCAAGTACTCGACCCTCTCCACTATAAATACAGGCGACTGAAGCCAGAGAGAATAATGAGAAAACACTCTAAAGCTTTCAGGCTAAATAGTTTATCATTTTTTTATTGTTTCTTCTTTCACACTTGCTTTGATCATTGCTTCAAGGACGAAGTTTGTAATCTTTGCACTCTAGAGAATCTATTTTGAATAATCTTTTATAATAAGCAATTTTCATTGTCATCATGTTTACTCTTGCTATGTCAGAGTAATCTCTTAGTTAGGAATATGATTTTGCTTGGAGAAATCATGGTTTGGTAGATGGACAATAAGACTGTGTAAGGATTAGTTTATAGGCTTACTTTCATATCAAATCTTAATATAAATCATAGGATAAACTTGCTATTAATACACTACTTAGAGTAAGAGATCTAGAACTTGATAATGAAAGTTTTACTATTTTTAGTTTAGTAGAATTTGATTTCCTGAACTTAGTGCCTATACTAATTGGTTGATCCGCCCACATGTTCTCTTTCTGAAAAGATATATGTTGAGTTAACTCGGATACCAATTGAACTAGACTGACTAAGCCCGACAATAAGTATAGTCAGTTATTCGTGATTTCAACTATATAGCCTAGACTAGGATTTACATTAGTTACTACCCTGAATAATTCAAACTGTGATCCTCTGATGCATTGCCTGACTTCCTAACGCCTTTTTATTGAATTTTCTCACGTTTAAATTGTTTTTAGCATTTTCAGGCATTGACCACATAATCTGTTATCGACCGAAAGGTGTCACAATTGATCGATCAGTTCATACTATTGATCGATCAAAACCACAACCCATTTCAGTTTGTTGCTTAGCTCGAGTGAACTTGGACGTGCTACTGCATACACTTTTCTCTATGTGGATACAATCCCTAAGTACTACTGCGAGACCTGTGCCCTTGCAAGAAATATTTTGGGAGAAAACTAAATCCCCATCAGTGTGTTCTTCATTTTCCATATCTCATGTAATTGATATTAACCCCTCTCTCTAGCGTCAACTGTTTGGTTATAATTTAACCGGTTCATATATGGACAGTACTACGGAACAGTGTGAGAAATCATATCTTAATCGATGAATGAGATTTTGATTAAAAAAAAAAACAATGACTTGCGTTACACTTAACCGAATCTAAGCGATGATCCCCTCGTGAAGGATTTAGAAAGCTTTGAGTGGTGATCGTTGGGAGCTGCCTTGGCAAGCGTATCCTCTCGTGAAGGATCTTGAAGGCTTTAAGTGGTGGTCGCTGGGAGCTGCCTTGACAAGTGTATCCTCTCGTGAAGGATCTTGAAGGCTTCAAGCGGTGGTTGTTGGGAGCTGCCTTAGCAAGGGTTTCAATAGGAGTTACCTTGGTACGGGTTTCACGTGCAGTCGCTCTTTGAAGGAGGCGAGAATGAGTCTGTTAGAGTTTTGTGTGTGTTTTCCATATCCCCTTTATGGATCGTAGTGTCCGTATTTATAAGATTTCTCCAAACCCTTCTAAGATTAGGTCGGTTCTGCTGACGTGTCATTAGGTACCGACTCTTAGACGTTGGTTGCGATAACGTGTCCCAAGAGTCTGAAGCGTCCACCCCTCATAACCTATGTTTCCCTTAGGATTTGAATTGACTGACAAGTGTCTTTCCAGAATGGTTGTCACGTGACCATCCCTAATGGTCTGACGGTCAGTGACTTACCTTGCCACTATCTGGCACTGGCTGACGTTGACTTAATTTCCATATACTTTGTAGTGGATCCCAAAGTGAATAAATTTCACCCAACACAGACCTATGTATGTTGTGTGGTCTAAAATTCACACACAACCAAAAACTTGTCTAACAAAACTTATAAGGGATCTTCGACTCTCGATATGTGAATCGCTCAGAAAGTAAAGACAAAAGACAAGGAACAGTGGAAAAAAGTGGGATCGTTTATTGATAGAAGTCTCAAAGAGTACAAGTCGTAAGAGATTTCAAAATGATCTAAGACCTAGGACCAAGTCTTGGGATTTTCCTTTTCCGATGTGGGCCATCTTCCATTTACTTGCCGATAAGTTATAGATTTGCTTCCATTTCTTCGGAAGTCTTCCGAAAAGTTTCCTTTTCTCCGAGATACTTTGATGGTGATGGGCCCATGATAAGAGAATCGGGTTGTTTAGCTAGTCGTGAATGTTTTTGGGCCCACAGATTGCATGATAATCTTGTAGGCGTATGTTGTTTTCTTCTCTCAAGCTTAGTTGTTTCGAGAATAGAATTTGAGCTTGAATGACTCTTCGAGGAATCACGTTGTAAAAAACCTTGGTAAAGAAAAGAGTATGACCACCGAGAGATGGGGATGAATGATCGATGATGAAATGTTCATTGTGGGTCGCTAGTTTTTATTAGGACTAAGTCATTTGATCTACTAGGACCCACATGATTACTTGAGTTCGAAGTAAAAAAATGAGAACAATCTTGCGAGCCATGCATGATCATTTGTCTCCTAAACCGTGTCGAGAGACTTGGCTCGCGGACCGTGTCTAGAGGCTTGGCCTGCGGACCATGTTGAGAGTCTTGTCCTGCGGGCCATGCTTGACCACTTGGCTCGCGGACCATGTCGAAAGACTTGTCCGGCGGACCATGCATGACAAATTGCCTCGCGGATTGATTCTAAGTCTTATTGATCGTCGATGGATTAAATTGACTTTGTCAAAGATCCATCAGGACCCACATTGGACTTAGCCCGCAAGTGTTGATGCACAACTTTTCCCGCAGGCCACGATACAACAGTTGGCCCATGGGTGTAGGAGAAAAGATTGTTTCATGGGCCAAGGTGGAGGAGTTGGCCGTGGATGCTTGTTGATTGGTCGCGGGAAGGTTTCGACGCTTGCATATGATCTCTCGTTGGTCCAATTTTGCGTACAAGAGTTCAACTGATCCATCGAAGAATCAATTTGGACTTTTCGAAGACCTCTCGGGGACCCACGTTACACACTTGGCTAGCAGATTGCTTAGTAAGGTTGTGGTTGGGACGCACAAGGTAATCGTGGATACGATAATGATTGTAACATGCTCGATGGTCCATCAAATACTCGTCGTAGGATATTTGACCCGGGCACCAAGTATGGGGACTTGGCCCGTGGGCCAAACTTGGTCATTTTGCCCGCGGGACAAGTTCGTGAACTTGCCTGCGGGCATGTTTGCCCACTCCGCCCGCGGGACGTTCTTGTAAGGTTGTCATCGGGCCAAGTTTTTGTAGTTACGAGTGGTTCATGCTTCGATTCACATCTTGCTGTTCGCGGAACCCATGATGGTCCAAGCTCATGTGCTTGTCTTGACAGACTTGAATTGCAATCGATCGATGGTCGAGAACATTTCATGATTGCAATGCTCGATAGTTTGACTTGATATCCAAGTCGTGTACGAAGTCATATACGAACTTGGCTAGCACTTCGAATCGTATATCAAGTTGGCTAAAACTTCGGATTTCATATGAATTTAGCTAGCACTTAGTTCATGATTGCCTTCCCGCAAGTCATAGAGGCAAAATTGGCCCGCAGGGAATTCTCGTTGATAGAGATGATATTTTACCGCTTTTCGATATAATTTTTTGGTGTTTTTAGTGAAGAAACTTTTGATTTAAAACATAAACCACTGGATTTCACATTTTTCTGTTTGCAAAGTGTTTTTGTGAAAACAATGCATTTTAGGTCACAAATGGGCATTTTCTACCAAGTCCAACAAATCAACATCAGAAGTCTAGGCACAGATAAAGGAGATGTTTATTTTGGAATGAAGTGAGGAGTTAGAAAAATCAAGCCACGAGAGTTAGCTGTCACATGGGCTTGGAATCAAGTCACTAGCCCTCAGGAGTAAGAAGTTAAGCCCAAATCATTGAAGGTGTGTCCAGAAGCTCGCATGAAATGAAGGCTCAATCGATCGGACCGGAGGCCCATCGATCGATCAAAGCTCATTATCTCAAGGAAGCTTCAAGAATAAATTCAAATAAGGACCGTCGCATTTAGGGAGATATCAGTATACGCTAGAGGTAATCACTGAAGATACTGAATTTTCAGAAAACGCTAGAGATAATCACTGAAGATACTGAATCTTTCAGATATTGACCGATCGGCCCTGATAACGGCGACCGGTCAATTCGGTGAGGATAATCACAAATATTTGGATTCCTACCCAAATCTTCCTCCTGATTCGTCTCGACCCTCTACCCGACCCTCTCCCCTATAAATACAGACGACTGAAGCCAGAGAGAATTATCAGAAAACACTCTAAAGCTTCCAGGCATCCAGGCTAAATAGTTTATCATTTTTTTATTGTTTCTTCTTTCATAGTTGCTTTTATCATTGCTTCAAGGACGAAGTTTGAAATCTCTGCACTCTAGAGAAGCTAATGTGAACCATTTTTATAATAAGCAATTATCATTGTCATAAAGTTTACTCTTGCTACGTCTGAGTAGTTTCTTAGTTATGAATAAGGTTTTGCTAGGAGGAATCATGGTTTGTTAGATAGGCAATAGGACTGTGCAATGATTAGTCTGAGTAGTTTCTTAGTTATGAATAGGACTGTGCAATATCATTGTCATAAAGCTTTCTCTTACTTGTTGAATCTGGCAAGCATGAATGGAAGAGTCAAA
>OVAP01005813.1:206-12557 GCA_900406295.1 Aurinia saxatilis
TGGACATGTTCCAGCAAGTTGTCGCAGACGAGTAAAGAAAAGGAAAAATGCAGTTTGCGTTAAATACATGAATGAAGGCATGACGTGCTGGATAAAAAGAAAGACAATATTCACTTATGAAATAATAAATATTTCCTAAAGATCCTAGCCTTAGAAGGTTTTTATATCCAACGAATATAAAAGGGATAGTAGGAGGTGTTTTCTAGGGTTAGCCGTTTTCGAAAAGTAAAAGCCTTCTATAAGCTTTTACGTTAGAGAGAATTCTGATAATTTTGTACGGTCCAAGAGCTAGTGATTGAAAAAAAATCAGCTAGTTCTTGAGAGGTTTAGATTTCACTGGTAGTAAACTAAGTAGAAGTTTAGGTGTTGTGTAATTCCGCTCAAAAGTTCATTGAGAAAGAAATCTATAAGAAATCAAATACATCGTTATGTATTTGAGGAAAATCTATGTGTTTCGGTTCCATTACTTTTTTCAGACTCTACAAAATCAAGAAGAAGATAACATCAAACATATATATTTGTACTCATTTATTTATTTTTATTTTTTTTCATTCTACAACTTTCCTTTTCGATTTACACCAGCTAGCATCTGATTTCATTAAGGGTTGTGGGTAAGCATCACAAACTGCTCATATAACTCCCATAATAACAAGCTTAAAATTGTGTCTCTTGCGAGGCTCTTTAAAGCCATTTGAATCCAGCCTTTTGATGTAGTAGTAGTACCATCAGACGAATCGCCTTTTCCCACCAAATCCTTAAACCGGAGATCCCCAGAATCTGATACCAACGCATAGATCACACCATTCATGTGTCCTTTCCCGATCACCCCCACCACTGTTTTACATCCGTTTACAGCCTTACTCCTCTTCAACGACCAAGCTAGATACTGTCAGAACAAAGACACCTTTCATTAATAATTTTTTACGAAATGTGTCTAGACATACAGAGGTGTGTGTCACTACACAGCAGGACCATGGTTTCTTTTTGGTTTAATCAATATTACCTAGTTTAGTATAGTTTTTTTTATAATATTAACATTCGAGATTTGTCTAGGGTTTTATGCCTCACTCTTAGAGCATTTTCATTAGAGAGATGAGAAAGAGAGGATCACAAATATAATAGTAATATATTTTATTATTATTATAAGTAAGAGGTTCTGAGAGGTTGAGGGCAGAGACTTTTTCTCTTGTCTCTCTCTTCTTTTTCTCATCCTCACTTCATTTTTCTTTTCTTTTTTCTTTTCTTTTTTTCTTTGATCCTCTCCCTCATCTCCTCAATGGAGATGCTCTTAGGTGCCACTTACGGTGTCTCTTTCATGTATTAGCGGCTGTAAAAGCGAGGGGTATGAAAAACTTAGCCGTTCATAAAGCTGCAAAGTTCCGTCGCGTTCATCTGTCTCTTTATCCTGTTCCAAAACCTTAAGGTCGGCTGCCGATGACGATGTGATTCCGCGAGTCACAGCCATCACTAGATTAAGCTTCTCTGCCCATTTCAAAGAGTCCCAAGCCCTTTGGAGCTGCAACGTTATTGTCCCATTGGATTAAAATTCATGTGTAACTACAAGAAACTAATCATTTGGTTATAAAAATCCTCGCAATGCATTACTGTTATTTCGATTGGGCGGTCTCCAAGAACTAGGTGTGCACCAACTTCCTCGGACGCTTTCCTAGCAGCCCGAAACTGCAAGAAACAGCAGAATAAAGTCTGATGAAAACCCCAAACAAATCATACATCATGTAGGTGGTCAAGAATAGTAAGTACCTCATCCCCGAAAGGACGATCAGCAACAGAA
The DNA here is from genome assembly GCA_900406295.1 of Aurinia saxatilis. Lineage (NCBI taxonomy): Eukaryota > Viridiplantae > Streptophyta > Magnoliopsida > Brassicales > Brassicaceae > Aurinia > Aurinia saxatilis. The sequence goes on from OVAP01005813.1 coordinate 1,999, forward strand.
GATAATTTGGAAGAGAAAAGCGCCAAGAGAAGTCTCAAGGCCAAAGCAGTTTGGCCTCCTACGATCAATCACAGCAAACAATCAAATTCAACAGCACTGAAGGGGGAAAGTGAAACTTTATCAAAATACCGAGGTCTAGGCTCCGGCCAACAGCACCGAGAAAGCCATTTCCGTTCAGCGAGAACACTCCGAATTTTAAGTTTTGGTCCACATCAGAAGTGTACATAATCCCAGCTCTGCAATTCCATCGAAAATCATTATAGAAGTCTATCCTAGTTTCAATTTGGTGTTCATATAAGAGACTTTCCTGCTACGGCAGAGCTCGACGGCGACATTATCTGGCCTCACCGCCCGTACAACGCGCTCAACCTCCGCAGCAGAGTCCGGGGAGATGTGGGAAGTGCCAACAAGCCAAATCGCCTCTGGCTCCACGAACTCCTTGCGCCAAGTTGGAACCGGACCGAAACTCTGCTTTTGGACAAGAACCAGTGTCCCTTTATCGGCGAGGTCGAGCAGCTCCGGGAAAGTCCTGGCGATCGCGGCGCGCGAGTCTGAAGCGAGGTCGTTGCGGAAATTGAAGTCCGGAGGAGGAGTCTGGACGGAGACTTTGACGGGTCGGAAAGCTTTGGAATCTAGAGTTACGGGGAAGGTTATTATTGGATTCCGAAGGAATCTCATCGCACGACAATCGAATTTTGATTGATTGCTTTTGGATAACGAGAATGCTGACATTTGAATGTGTGAGGCCCAACGACGATACATGGCTGTAGGTTATACCTTGTAGAAAATAGAAGTAAAGCCGGATTCATAAAAGTGAATATAAAGCAAATGGATTAAGGAGAAAGATAATTAAAAACAAACTTTTGTGAAATATTATTAGGTGTCAATTTAATGACTGTAATAGAGTTGATGAGTTGTAAGTCTTTTTTTTTTTTTTCATCTGAAATTATATTACTAAGTTCATGAGCAACTGAAGTTACTCTGTTTACAACCTTAAGGATATCATGTACAACTGAACTTAAACACAAAAAGCTCAGGCCAATTGCTATACGAAAAACTTGAGATTTAGTCAAAGAAACAAACAAGAGTTTACGGTTGTCAAGAGGTTGAAACTGAAGATGTTGCCTCTTGAATGAAGATTGCTTTGAGCCAAACCGGATGCCCTCTAGCCGCATATGATTGTAGACGCTCTTCTCTTGTCACACTCTTCGCTATCATACTAGCTGCTCTGTTTGTAGCCGATGACTCTACCTCTAGTCTCCAATCACACATTCCTTCCAAAGTGTGTGTGATCTCACCTGCTTGAAACCCAAAAGAGGGCCAAGTCCTAGGCTTAAGAATAGCTCCAAAAAATTCACCTAACTCTGCTGCAAATATCACTTTCTCCAGTTTATGGCTTACCATACTTTCAATGGCCCAAATAACTACCATTAGTGTGCCTTCATCTTTACTATCCACCGTGGTGAAAGCACGCCTGCTGTGTAGCAGGACAGTCCCGTTTCCATCTCTTAAAACCCATGCTCCTCCTGTTAGTTTACCCTTGTTGGACCATGAAATTCCAATGTTGCATTTGAGCCATGGTTTCGGAGGAGGTCGCCATTTCCTAGAATTAGCTTGAAGTCTCAATTTATCCTTTTCCTTCTCCTTAGCCTCCATTCCTTGAGCCATGAACCAAGCATTTGAATCTTCCTTTATTTTCATCACTGTGTCCAAAATGGAAAAGATCTTGCCTTCTATGAAGAGACTGTTTCTGTTTTTCCATATAGTCAAAGTGACCCAAGGAAAGCTCCTTTTTGTTTCCATTGGTATCCTATTGTTCTTTTGAGCTTGTAACAGAAAGTTTAGATTAACGTAGATTGATGAGGGGTGGTAACCTGATGGTGGGGCAGGGAAACCATGTAGAGCCCAAATTTGTCTGGCCATGGGGCATGTAAACAACATATGGTTTATTGACTCCCCATCCATACCACAGATTTGACATACCTCTTCCACTTTCATCTTCCTTGTCTGCAATCTATCAAGGACTGGCAGTGCACCGTTGATAGCTTTCCACAGGAAGTTTTTTAATTTTTTTGGAGCTTGTACTTGCCAGATAGCCTCCGAGAGAGCATTGAGTGAAGGAAGCATAGAGGCCACTCTAATCTGCTCTTTGTACTTGATCGTAGTTGAAAGCCATGTCCCTGATTTGACCGAGTATGCACCATTTCTGTTGTGTTTCCAAGTCCAGAAATCTGCATGGGAGACCACCGGTTTTATCTTTAAGATTCTTTCTACATCCCCTGGAAAGAAGAGGTCCTTAAGCAGGACCTTGTTCCATTTTCTCCTGTCAAAATCGATTAAATGTGACACTTTGAGAGATATATTTGTGTTGGAATACTTCATCCACGGACACCTAAGATTGCCATCCTTGATCCAAGGTTCCAGATAAACCTGTATTGAATCCCCATTGCCCACTTGTTTTTCTAGACCTTTAGACAGAAGTGCCCTGCCATGTAGAATGCTATTCCATCCAAAAGAAGCATAGGGACCCTTAGTGGCTTTTAGGAAGTTGCCCTCTTTATAATACCTACTTTGGAGGAGCTGTGACAACATACTTTCAGGTTGTGTTAAAAGCCTCCATGCCTGTTTGGCTAACAATGCCTGATTGAAGCTTTCAATGTCTCTTAGTCCCATTCCTCCTAGTTCTTTAGGAAGTACCATCTTTTCCATTGAAACCCAATGTATTTTCCTTTTGCTTTCAGACGCATCCCACCAGAAGTCTGCAATCGCACTAGTAAGATTAGCACATGTTGTCTTAGGAAGTCGAAAGCATGTCATGGCATAGACTGACATTGCCATGGCCACTGTTTTGACTAACACCTCCTTTCCCCCTTGTGAAAGAGCTCTAGCATGCCAGCCATTCGTTTTAGACTTCATCTTGTTCTTGATATAGCTGAGCATCTTTACTTTAGAACCTGAGAAACATTCTGGAAGTCCCAGATATGAGCCTGCTCCCCCCTCATTTGTGATCCCCATAAGACCTTGAATCTGTTTCCTCACATCATCTTTAATCAATTTGCCAAAAGATATTGATGATTTCTGCACATTCATGGTTTGTCCCGTAGCTTGAGAATAAATACCAAGTATTTTCTTCAGCTCAGCACACTGGTTCATTTCAGCTTTGCAAACAAACAAAGTGTCATCTGCAAATAAAAGGTGGTGTATTGTTGGTCCCAACTGTGAGAATTGCAAACATGTGATGCTTTGATGTAAGGCTGCTCTATTAAGTAGGTGTGAGAGTCCTTCCGTGCAGAGGACAAAAAGAAAAGGTGAGAGAGGGTCCCCTTGTCTCAAACCTCTCTCAGGCACAATCATTCCATAGTTCTGTCCATTCATCATCACTGTGTAGGTGACTGTTGACACGCAAAACATTACCCACTTAACCCAAGTTGGACTGAAACCCAAAGCTGTCAAAAGAGCTCTTAAATAGCTCCACTCTATTCTATCAAAGGCCTTGGACATGTCGGATTTGATGGCAAGATACTCTTTTGATACCTTCGGGTGTGACTTCAAACTGTGTACCACCTCGTGTGCTATGAGTATGTTGTCTGAGATGAGACGATCTTCGACAAAAGCAGATTGGCAGGGAGATACTAAGCTGCTTAGAAAAGGCTGCAAACGTTTCACAATACCTTAGAGATAGCTTTGTAGAGGACTGAGCATAAACTGATGGGTCTTAGATCCTTCATTGAGCAAGCGTTAAGCACCTTTGGGATCAAAACTATTTGCGTATAGTTCCATTCAACTGGAAAGGAACCTGAATTAAAAAACCCCTGTATTTCTGCAGTTACCTGATCCCCAATGTCTGCCCAGAAGTGTTGAAAAAAGAGGCCAGTCATCCCATCATGTCCAGGGGAACTTGTGGTCTTGATGGAAAAGACCGCTTCTCTAATTTCTTCTTTAGTCACTGGTTTAATAAGCTGTTCATTCATGGAACTTGTAACCCTATGTGGAAACTCCTCAAATATCAAGTTAAAGCCCGAAGGGTTGTTTGTTTTGAATAGTGCTGAGAAGTACTCCACTGCCACCTCTCCCTTACTTGCCTCAGACTTTTGCTCCCTGCCTTGGTGATCCTTTAGCATGTCAATATTGTTCTTTGCTCTGTTTGTTTTAACCGAATTGTGAAAGAACTTTGTGTTGGAATCCCCTTCTTGAAGCCATTTCTCTCTGCTCTTTTGTTTCCAGTAAGCTTCTTCTGCCCTATAGCTCTTTAAAAGTTCTTGTTTAAAGCTCATAACCTTCGCCAGACATGGAAAGGAAGAAGATTGTTCTTCCTCCAACGCCACCTCCAGATGAGTAATACAATCTCTGGAGTTTAAACTATGAGACTTCTTTTCCTTACTGAGAGCTTTTCTGCAAGCTCTGATCCTGTCTGAGACTGACTTGTGCGGTCTGGCCTTATCCCCATACCAAGCTTTCTTGACACAATCCTTAATTAGTGGTAGGTTTAGGAATCTCTTGTCAAAACGAAACTGACCTCTATAGGTCTCTTGAGCTGAGAGGAGATGAACTAGTACTGGTCTATGGTCACTCCCCCTTTTGTCTAAGAAGGCTTCGTTTGAAGCTGGAAACATTTGGAACCAAGACCTGTTTCCAAAACATCGGTCCAATTTGCATTGGATCCAATGTGTTCCTCTCTTGCCAGCCCAAGTGAAGGGATTACCAGTGCTAGGAAGCTCTTCCAAATTGCAACCCTTGACCATGTTCACAAATGCTTTACATTTGTCTTCTTTCCTCACTGGTCCTCCAATCTTTTCCCCCGAGTGCAACAGATCATTAAAGTCGCCTAGCATACACCAACTCCCCACTCTTTGAGTACCAATTCTCTGAACTCTTTCCCAAAGCCTTGGTCTCAAACATGTTTCCGGTTCACCATATATACAAGTGACAAAAAAGGAAGAAGCCCCAAACTGTACCGAAAGATCCACCAAATTTTTATTCACAGAAAGAAAAGTAAGACTAACATTCCTTTCCAAAAAATTGCCAGGCTACCACTCATTCCCACAGGATTAACTGTGTAAACTCTGTCGTATCCCAGCCATTCTTGGAGATCCACCAATACATTCCTACTATTTTTAGTTTCCATTAAAAATAAAACCTCAGGGAAGTGTTTTTTACGCAACTCCTTGAGGCGTTGGATTGTCAAGCCTTGAAAAGCTCCCAAACCTTGACAATTCCAGGACAAGATGCTCATTACAGATTCAGCGATCCCTCAATTGGGATCACTCTTGGTTTGCGTTTGACCGCTTTGGGTTTTATACTCTTCCCTTTGTTATCTTTTATCTTTTCCTTCAGCTCTTCTGTCTCCTCTAGCTCTTCCTGAATCAAAGTCAATATTTCTGGATTGAGTAAAGCATTTTGATTCCTTGTGCGTTTACATGGCCTTTTTCTGGTGTAAGTTTTCCTCTTGCTAACCCCGGAAGAGGTGGCTTCAGAGAAACCCTCTCTATACACCGTAGGAAAAGCAAGAGTACTTCCATCATAACACCTCAATTCTGGTTGAGTTATTCCAGAATAAATCACCATTTGCCCCTGCTTCTCTTGGTTGAAAGTATGGTCTTGAAGGGATGCTGCCAGAAAATTATTTGTGTTGATGTTGAACGTCTTGGTTTTCTCACAAGCTTCTTTCATTTCATAATCATAGATTCTTCCCTTGCCTTTGTTTACTTCAGTAGTGAAGATGGGAGTGGGTTCCATACTAAGTATGGCTTTTTGAGCCAGAGGATTTAATCCCACCTGCTCCACTGAGATCTTAACTCTTTCCTCCCTGATTAACCTCTCTGTTCCATTGGCTAACAGCAGATACTGTCTCATGTTTTCAAGGACAGCCGGGTCAATTCTAGGTCTTCCTGTGTTTGGATTTATACCAACTTGATCTTCCTTGAGCACACCATAAAGGGGATCTGTGTTCTGCAGGAATGGTTGCTTGTTTGCCTTAGCTTGAGAGCTCCCTTCTCCCTTACTGTTTTCGTCTTGCTTCATCTTGCGTTGTTTTATCGGACAGGTCTCTTGTGAGTGGGTTATACGCTGACAGAAGTAACACCTTTTTTGGATCTGCTCATAGTGGTAGAAGATATTATCGATCTTCCCCGAGGGTAATAACACCTCTTTGGCTCTGCGTAGTGGTCTGGATACATCAAGGAAAACCCTAGCTCTGACAAAATCATTTATCTGAGGCGCTGCTGGGTCAAAGGCCACTACATCCACCAATCCAATGATGTCAGCAAGTGAGGTGAGAGCTGAAGTGGTTCTGTGGTTAACCGGTATGTTACTCATCTGGATCCAAATGGGAACAGTCTGTAGATAGTTTTCCGGGGGGAACTCTACCCATCTTTCCATTGCTATCGGCCAATCTGAGTAAGTTTGCGCTCCTTTCTCTAGTACCATCTCCAGGTCGTGCTCATATTTGAATATGAACTGAAATTTCTCTATGTTCAGGGCCACCCCTCTGACTCGTTCATAAAGTTGCCATTTCCTAGGCATATCGCGAATGAAATCCGCCATCTTCTGCTTATCGGGATTGAGAAGCCTTCCCATAATGCTTGTGGCATTAGTACTCTTTGAACAGAACTCCGGGAGATTGGGCATTATGAAGGGAGTCTCTTCCTCTTCATCAATCGTCATCTCCAGTAAGGCCCTGTCGAGGGTGGAAGACATCTTGACCGTTTGGTTGCTCACTCTTAAGTTGTCTTTGAGAATTCGAACTCCTAATCTTCCCCGCCGCTCTTAGATACGCCGCTAAACAAGAAGGTGATTGGTGAAATTAGGTTAACCTAAAGTTGTAGCCAATAGAAAAGAAGATTTTCAGGTCAAAAGCTCTGTTCTCAGGTGTATGAGACACTCTAATTAAAACAGAGAGTTCTAAGCCCAAAAGAGGGAGTCAAAGTCCTCTTGATGAGTTGTAAGTCTATGAAAAATTCTAGATTATTTTTGGCAATAGTTTTCCAGAGGTAATTTTCCAAAACACCTCTACTATTTATTCATCAATCTGTTCTTTAAAACAATTTCTTTAAAGAATTAAAGTTATAGTATTCACAAAATCAAGCATATATGTCTTTTCAAAATTTTCATATGATTGCGTTTTCATCCCGACGATTTTGTGGGTTCTCTTAGTGGTTTGTGGGTTTCGCTTTCATGTCCACAATTCATCTTCTCTCGCATCTCTCAATTGATTTGTTAGTGTGCCAGACAGATTCTTTATATATAAGCAGTTGTTAACATCGGGTTAAAGTATGTCTTTGCGAATTGATTTGATTTTATGAGTTCGGTGATCAGAATAAAAAAAAAATTTCCGAACACAAAAAGCCAGTTTTTTTTTTTTTTTGAATTGTTGAGATAGATCAATCTCTATGTTTATCCAATTTTAACTTCTATTTTGGCTTTTGTTTGACACGAATAAGTTCTTGAATATGCATACAAACTGGCTTTTGTAATTTGCAAAACTTGATCATGTGTGGTTGATAGTTGTACTGGATCGATTTATCTCAAGATCGACTAAAAAGAGTCTTCTTCTCTTTGATTTTTAATGAGTAAAATATGTTCGTGCGGAATGAAAAGTGTGAGGAGGCATTCGAAGAATTAGAAGAAGAGTTAAAAGATCCCTTTTAAAAAAAGGTAACGAGGAGGTATACACCTCCTTTTCTCTAGATAATTAAAGAAGAATTTCATGGTTAAGCAAATAAATGAAGAGTTAAAAGGGATCCCTTTTAAAGAAGTAACAAAGTAATTAATGGTTGACATAAATGCAAGAAATTAACGGAATTTCTCAAAAGATAAAAATGTAAATTAAATGCTTGAGTGGAAAGGAAAACGTAGATTTTTTTGGAAGTCGAAGACGAATGAGTTAAAAAGAATAAATAATTTCATTTGGCTCGGGATATGGCACTGAGTTGACTTAAATTCTCCAAATGGTCCAAGTTCATCTGAAAAGTTAGAGGATAACTATTGACGCTAAAGTTCCAGACTCATGCCCAAAAAATCAAAATCAAAAAGTATTTTTCGGCCCAAAAAAAAAAAAAAAAAGATTTTANAAAAAAAAAAAAAAAGCATTTAGTTCGAAAATGTATAACCACTTTTTTAGGCAATGCTCGATGGCAATGCTTAATGGATCAAAATCATGAGAGAATTCAATAATTAATTGCAAGGATCATAAGGAAAACAATAGGTATATATAGAGCCATAGAGGATACACATATGAAAAAAAAAAAAAATCACTCGCAAACACACTAGACATTACCTATTTTATACTATACCAAACTTATTTACATAGTTTCCTTGTATCTTTGGTCTTCCGAGTTGAACTCAGTCATAATATTCATCTTGGTTTCTTCATAATATACTTCGTATTTATTTTTCTTGGTCTTATATTTGAGCCGGTTGATCTTGACTTGATATCTCCATCTTTATTTGATCAGTTATCGTCAACTATATGTATATCGGTTTTAATCGCTTCAATAACAATCCCCTTTTTAATACAAATATTTGATTGTTGAACTTCAACATCTACAATGCTCTTACTGGCTGAAAACAGCTATACATATAACAAAATAGTTAGTCATGATAACAAAAGTATTAAGGACATGACTAGTATGACAAATGAATAGCTGAATAACAAAATAGTTAAGTCACAAAACAGTGAAATCACTTGAAGAGAAAATTCATAAGCTGAACAAACTGAATGCAATTGCTTTACACCTAAATAACAAAAAGCCATGAATGATCATTTTTGGTTGAATCGGTGAATAATGAAATAAAAATAATTACATTATCCAATTAAAATAAATATAAAAACAAAAATCTAAAAACCAAATTAAAACTAATTTATCATGTCATTTGTTTCCTTAGTACTTTTGTAGTTATTAATCCATTATGTCTGAATGATATATATAACCATAAGTTAGGCCACTTACCATTCTATTATAACGGTAAATAATAATGTAATAGCTAAAAAATGGTAGAAAGATAGTCATACAAAATTATGATGATATCGCTAGATCTTGATATAGTTAGGTCTTACAATTTGACATTGGTAACAAAACAAGGGTATAAAAGCTTTACCAAACTACAAATTGAAAACATTGAGAGTATACACAATATATTGTAGACACTTTGCTCATTTGTACCAGGAGAAGATGTTTTACATCTTAAAAAAATACTTCACTCGTTCTCTATAACTTGTTTTTGTCAACAATTTGTCATAACTGTCCGGCCCATTAGCATAGTTCATACATTGTGTAGCTATTGAGACTCGATCCCGGATGTGATGGTGCTTAGCCTCGTAGTGGACTTACCTCCTGCTACTAGACAAGGTCACTCCACGTTCACTATAACTTTATAACCCTCACATATATATATATATTTTTTTTTTGAAATTCGGAAATGAATGAGGTCTTACATCTAGACTAATTCTCATTTGGCCCAACTTCTTCATGCAGAGTGGATAATCAAATGAAGTGGTTAGATAATTCTACGTGTGAAAAAAATCGATCTAAGGCCTAGACACTTGAACGATTCCTTCTTAAGATTGAACCACCACTTGATTTTGATTCTCTTGATACCTATTTAGCTTGGCTTAATAGGTTATCCATAAGTCAGGCCAATTATCATCTCAAACAAAGTTAGGAATTTCTACCCAATTCTAGATATATGTCCTTTTAAAATCATTTGGTATAGTAATAAGCACTCCTAAATGGTAATGACCGAATCAAGAAGTGGTTTAGTTGGCGATTTGGTCTTGTGAAGTGGCCGTCTCGACATGGGGCTCATAAATCCACATTTAATTGGCAAATCTTGGTTGACAATTTAAAGCTATGAGTAAAGAAATATTAAAGTAGTTATACACAAATTGAGTGCGATAGATTATTAGGAATGAGGTAAGAGGAAAATTGCAAGTTCTCTTGGTACGATCATAAACAAATGAAATGTAAAAAGCAGTGACTAATACTAATTGGCTAACAGCTAATATGATTGAACAGAAAAAAACCGACGAACTTACGAATTTCCCACGGTTCAAAGAACATATCTATATATATACAAAGACACGAAAACAGAACACAGACACATTTGACATTAATTCTTATGTCGAATAATAATGAAGAAAGGACGACGTTCCGTGTATCGTCAATCGCATTGCCTCCTAGAATTGTGATCAGTCTCAGCAATCCTCACCTGGCTCATCATCTTCGCCGGCAAGGAGAGCGGCAACTGGATTATCCGGGCGGCACTCTGTTTTCAGGGGGATTCGGCTACGAAACCCGCGAGAGCCGCGTAAAACGACACGGATTTGGCTCGGGACTTATCCCGTGCCGGTGATGGCTGCAGCCGCTTATGACGCGGCAGCTCTAGCCCTTAAAGGCTCCGATGCCGTTTTGAATTTTCCCTGTTTGGCCTTGACTTACGCGAACGCGACCCCGGCTTCGAACTCGGCCACCGATATAAGAGCGGCCGCCGCGAGAGCAGCTGAGATGAAACTGAAAGAATAGATAGACCAGGCAGTATATATATCCAATACAGAACTCTGT
>OVAP01005814.1:0-12556 GCA_900406295.1 Aurinia saxatilis
TTTACTTAATGATTTTTGGTTAATAAATTAATAAATACCTTTACGATTTTCCAGATTTTGGTATCGATTTGTTTCTTGACTTGAAGAGCTTTTTCCACAGGTTTAAAAATTCNTAAAATTCAAAACCTGAAAATCCTTGGAACGCGTTTTACTTAATGATTTTTGGTTAATAAATTAATAAATACCTTTACGATTTTCCAGATTTTGGTATCGATTTGTTTCTTGACTTGAAGAGCTTTTTCCACAGGTTTAAAAATTCAAAATATACTGTATAGTAGTAGTATATATTTGGGTAATGGTATACGTATATACTGATAACAACGTATCTACCAATAACACGATTTTAATAATTTTCTATATTGATTTTTTTTTAAAATTAAAAAGTTAATTAGATTATAGTTGAAGAAGAGAGAGAGAGAGAAGANTAAAATATACTGTATAGTAGTAGTATATATATGGGTAATGGTATACGTATATACTGATAAGAACGTATCTACCAATAAGACGATTTTAATAATTTTCTATATTGATTTTTTTTAAAAAATTAAAAAGTTAATTAGATTATAGTTGAAGAAGAGAGAGAGAGAGAAGACGTAGAAGACGAAACAGACCCGAAAGTGCCTGCACTAGTTCAGATTTGCAGACCTTAATTCACAAAACGAGTGAAACAAATTTGGACATAAAAAAAAAAACCAAATCTCTGTCTTTCTCTAAAACCCTTCACTTTTCTCTTATGTATTTTTTTTATTGAGAGAGTCTCCTGAGAAAACAAAGAGGAGAAAAAGACAGGAGAGAGAAAAGCTGCATTTTTCGTGTGTGTGTTCTTGATCTGCCATTGCCGACAAATTTCAGCTTCTTACTGAAATGGGTTTATGTTAGTTTCCCTAATCACGTTCTCAAAAAGAATCTAACTTCCTTCCCCTACCTGGTATGTTATGTCTCCTGATTCTGTACTTCTCCGACAAATCTCCACTAAACCTGTTTTCTTCTTCTGGGTTTTCCATTGTGCTTGACTTGACTTGACACCGAGTTCAGGGATCTTGTCTCAGCTTTTTTTTTGTTACAGCTGTCAATTTGCGTTTGCGTGTTCTTCGTCACCTCCTTCTTCTTAATCTTTATCTTCTCTAAATTTTTGGGTCAATTCAATTACTCTTCTCTGTTCTTGGTTTTTCATTTCTGGTAATCACAAGGAAAATGTGTATGATTACATAATCTCTGTGTTTGTTAGTTAATTTTTTCCCCAAGACTTTTTTTTTTTCCATTTGATTCAAGTAGTTCTTTCAAATTGATTTTTCTTATTTTAGATTTGATTCGGTTGACCAATTTTGAGTATATTTTGGGATTTTTTAATTTTCTTTTCTTGTTGAAGTAATTCTTACAATTTTTGTTTTTTTTGTGATTTTCAAGAATTTTGGTTCTTGTGTGAGATCATCTTATAATGGGTTTGGTTCATCTTTTTACAGGTGAAAACAGATTTGTTGAGAAAAGGAGACTTGGACCACTACTTTGATTCTTTGAGGAACTAAATCACTTTGATTGTGTTGAAAGATCAGAAAGTTGACTTCTTGGTCTTTTGAGTCTTGAAAAGATTTGAGGAATGGCTCGAGGCAGAATAAGATCAAAGCTGCGACTAAGCAATCTTTATACATTTGGATGTCTTAAGCCTACCACAGTTGAGGGTCAAGACTCTCAACCAGTCCATGGTCCGGGGTTTAGTCGGACAGTGTTCTGTAATCAGCCTCATATGCACAAGAAGAAGCCATTGAGATACCGTTCAAATTATGTCTCTACGACTAGGTACAACCTAATCACTTTCTTCCCTAAGTCCTTGTACGAACAGTTCCATCGCGCTGCGAATCTGTACTTCTTGGTAGCTGCAATTCTCTCGGTGTTCCCTCTCTCACCATTCAACAAATGGAGCATGATTGCTCCTTTGGTCTTTGTTGTTGGACTTAGTATGATGAAAGAGGCTCTAGAAGATTGGCGTAGGTTTATGCAAGATGTGAAGATCAATGCGCGGAAGACATGCATTCATAAAGGTGATGGTGTGTTTCGTCACAGAAAGTGGAAGAAGATAAGGGTTGGGGATATTGTGAAAGTGCAGAAGGATGAGTTTTTCCCTGCTGATTTGCTTCTCTTGTCCTCGAGTTACGAGGATGGGATTTGCTATGTTGAGACTATGAACTTAGATGGTGAAACAAACCTGAAAGTGAAAAGAGCTTTGGAAGTATCATTGCCACTAGATGATGATGAATCTTTCAAGAACTTTATGGCGACGATAAGATGTGAAGATCCAAATCCGAATCTCTACACCTTTGTTGGCAATCTAGAGTATGCGCGGCAAAAGTTTCCTCTGGATCCAAGTCAGATTCTTTTAAGAGACTCAAAGCTCAGGAATACAACCTATATCTATGGAGTGGTGGTTTTTACAGGTCCTGATACCAAAGTTATGCAGAATTCAACAAAATCGCCTTCCAAGAGGAGCAGAATCGAAAGGACGATGGACTACATCATCTACACACTTCTTGTCCTACTTATTTTAATCTCTTGCATCAGCTCATCAGGATTTGCTTGGGAGACAGAGTTTCACATGCCAAAAATGTGGTACTTACGACCTGATGCGCCTGAAGATATGACAAATCCAATCAATCCTATCTACGCTGGAGTTGTCCATCTGATCACTGCTCTATTGCTTTACGGATATTTGATTCCAATCTCTCTTTATGTTTCGATAGAGGTTGTAAAAGTCTGGCAAGCAAGTTTCATCAATCAAGACTTACACATGTTTGATGATGAGAGTGGAGTCCCTGCACAAGCGCGCACATCGAATCTTAACGAAGAGCTTGGTCAAGTTCATACAATTCTCTCTGACAAAACTGGAACATTGACATGTAATCAGATGGATTTTTTGAAATGCTCTATTGCGGGCACTTCTTATGGTGTGCGTTCCAGCGAAGTCGAACTTGCTGCTGCAAAGCAGATGGCTGTAGATCTTGAAGAGCACGGAGAGATATCAAGTACTCCTCTGTCTCAGACTAAAGTGTATGGTACATGGGACAGTAGCCGCACACACGAAATTGAGGTAGAAGGCGATAATAGTCATGATAATCCTAGAGGTCCTATAAAAGGATTTGGTTTCGAGGATATCAGACTAATGGATGGGAATTGGTTGAGGGAGCCACAACCAAATGACATTTTGCAATTCTTCTGCATATTAGCTATTTGTCACACAGCAATTCCCGAGCTGAACGAGGAGACCGGCAAGTACACTTATGAAGCAGAGTCACCTGATGAGGCTTCTTTTCTTGCTGCTGCTAGAGAGTTTGGTTTTGAGTTCTTCAAGAGAACTCAGTCAAGCGTGTTTATCCGTGAGAGGTTTTCTTCTTCAGGGCAAATAATAGAAAGGTGAGAGTAGTGGAGAAGTTTTATGTTTAACCATTTTGATTTTCTGTTTAGGCTCTCTTTATTTTCATGCATCCTGATTACGTATCAAAAACATTTCAGGGAGTATAAAATTCTGAATTTATTGGAATTCACGAGCAAAAGAAAGCGAATGTCAGTTATTGTACGTGATGAGGAAGGGCAGATTCTTCTACTATGCAAAGGAGCAGACAGGTTAGTATCCAAAGTGAACATGTTGAAGCATTTAACACTTAATGTGTCACATTTTCCATATCAAGAAAGTTATGTACAGTCTTGTTTTTGTCCCTTCACTGGTATGAAGTTGTTATTTTTCCTGAATTTTATAGCATCATCTTTGATCGGTTGGCGAAGAATGGAAAGACATACTTTGCACCTACCTCTAGGCATTTAACTGAATATGGAGAAGCAGGGCTCCGTACACTCGCACTTGCTTACAGAAAGCTTGATGAGGATGAATATACAGCTTGGAACTCTGAGTTTCTTAAGGCCAAAACTTCGATAGGATCTGATAGAGATGAGCTGCTCGAGATTGGATCAGATATGATTGAAAAAGAACTTATCCTTGTAGGGGCTACTGCTGTAGAGGACAAGCTTCAGAAAGGGGTATGTATAATCCCAGAGACACATTAAGGCCACCTTTTAATTACTCATGTAAATTGAGTTCCTTTTTTTTTTTTTTATCATTTGACTTAGGTGCCTCAATGCATTGATAAACTTGCTCAAGCTGGCCTCAAGTTATGGGTGTTAACTGGGGACAAAATGGAAACAGCAATCAACATCGGGTTAGAATCTCTGATTTACCATCAGTATGGTATAAACTAGAAATGAGATCTGTGGCCTGTATCCAAGTGATTTCTAATTACTTTTTTGAACTGCAGATTTGCATGTAGTTTACTTCGGCAAGGTATGAGACAGATCTGCATAACATCAATAAATGCAGATGGAGGATCCCAAGATTCTAAAAGGGTATGTCAAAAGGTGGTTTATGATGCAAATTGGTTAAGCATTCACTGAAGGTCTCTTCAACTGCAATTTTGAAGCTCACGTTATATCTTTGTTATGTGTCAGGTTGTGAAAGATAACATTTTGAATCAACTCACTAAAGCTGTACAAATGGTGAAGCTAGAGAAGGATCCACATGCTGCATTTGCTTTGATCATTGACGGGAAAACTCTAACTTATGCATTGGAGGATGATATGAAGTATCAATTTTTGGCTTTGGCAGTTGATTGTGCATCAGTCATTTGCTGTCGTGTCTCTCCCAAGCAGAAGGCTTTGGTATATATATCTGCTTCTCCTTATTCATTTTATCGCGTTCCTTCTTGACTTTGTAATAAGAGAATTCTAAATTTTTTGTTTTTCCAAAATACCAGGTAACAAGGTTGGTTAAAGAGGGAACTGGAAAAACCACGCTGGCAATAGGTGACGGTGCAAATGACGTCGGGATGATTCAAGAAGCTGACATTGGTGTAGGAATTAGTGGAGTCGAAGGAATGCAGGTCAGTTTTTCTCTCAGCACCCGTTTTCTGACCATAAAAATTCATTCCATCTCGACATTTTCGCTGAGCCATCTTACTTTTGCAGGCTGTTATGGCTAGTGACTTTTCGATTGGCCAGTTCCGGTTTTTGGAACGATTACTCGTCGTTCATGGACACTGGTGTTACAAACGCATAGCTCAAATGGTAATAAGTGGTTCTTGTGGCCATTTTAAATACTCCTATTAACTGAAATTTGCTTCTGACATTATGTTGTTTTCCTACAGATCTGCTATTTCTTCTATAAAAACATAGCATTTGGTCTCACTCTGTTCTACTTCGAGGCTTTCACTGGGTTTTCCGGGCAATCAGTCTACAATGACTACTACTTGTTGCTCTTCAATGTTGTTCTTACCTCATTGCCAGTGATAGCCCTTGGAGTCTTTGAACAGGATGTTTCCTCCGAGATCTGCTTACAAGTAAGCCTTGCATATATCTTACTTAAAGAACTAACTCTTGAAAATCAAATATGAATCTGTCCTCATCAATAACAAAAATTTGTCTTGCTTGTGCTTGTGTAGTTCCCTGCTCTATACCAACAAGGCACAAAAAACCTCTTTTTTGACTGGTCGAGAATACTTGGGTGGATGTGCAATGGCGTCTACTCATCGCTTGTCATATTCTTCCTCAACATCGGAATCATTTACTCTCAAGCTTTCAGAGACGATGGCCAAACAGCTGACATGAGTGCTGTTGGCACAACCATGTTCACTTGCATAATCTGGGCAGTCAATGTTCAAATCGCATTAACCATGTCCCATTTCACTTGGATCCAACACGTTCTGATCTGGGGAAGCATTGGTTTTTGGTATCTCTTTTTAGCACTCTACGGGATGATGGATCCGAGTATGTCTGGAAACATTTACATGATTCTTTTTGAGATTCTTGGTCCTGCTCGTATTTACTGGATGGCGATATTGTTGGTCACGGTAGCTACAGTTCTTCCCTACGTTGCTCACATTTCCTTCCAGAGATTCTTGAATCCACTGGATCACCATATCATCCAAGAGATCAAATACTACAAAAGAGACGTGGAGGACGCTAGATTGTGGACCCGAGAGCGTACAAAAGCACGAGAGAAGACAAAGATCGGGTTCACAGCAAGAGTGGACGCGAAAATCAGGCATCTACGATCGAAACTGAACAAGAAACAGTCAAACCTGTCACATTTTTCAGCTCAAGAAGCAATGTCACCTAGATCATTGTAGCCCTGTGCCTTCCGATGCATTAAAGTTGTAGCAGGTCTACTTGATGCAGTTTTTTTGTTGGGAGTTTGTTAATAGAGAGTGAAGATCAATGTATAGAGTAGTAGCTGATGTGTTTTTTTCTACTTGTTGTCTCTTGCTTTCTTTTGTTTTTTGTACACACACTATACTTAGATTTTGTGTATAAACTTACTTAGTACAGAAGAATGCAAAAACAAAAAAAAACGTAACAATATTTTTTTGCCTCTTCTGTGTCTCTCCANAAAAAAAAAACGTAACAATATTTTTTTGCCTCTTCTGTGTCTCTCCAATTGTTGATATTAAGTAAGAGACTTTTAGGTAAAGAAAGCTTTCTAGAGAGTTTGGGAATGGGAGTAGTTGGGAATAAAATAAATAAAAGATGGGCCGAGAATGGGTTAAGTAGGGGCCCAACAACTCCGTAATAAAAATGTAAAGAGTCGTCTATCCCTTCCCTTTTGGGATATTTTCGCCGCGTGGAAGAGTTGATGTCGACGCTGTGTCACCGGAAGTCAATCGGAATCCATTTCCTCTAATACTTCTCCTCAAATCTCGCTTTCTTTTGTTTCTGGGTTTCTCTGTTTTCCAATTAAGGGTGAATAAGCTTATTCGTTTAGAGGGTAGTTTGTAGGTATTGATTTGATGGAACCACGAGTTGGGAACAAGTTTAGGCTCGGGAGGAAGATCGGTGGTGGATCATTTGGAGAGATCTATCTTGGTATGATATGATGCTTTTATGACTTTGATTTTCTGATTTTAATTGATGCCTTTGAATTATTATTTTGTGTTTTTTTGCTAGGTACCAATATCCAGACGAATGAAGAAGTGGCTATTAAGCTTGTAAGTGTTCAAAAAATTTCATCTTTTTGAAGTACACACAACTTAGTTTGGGGAATGTGAGGTTTGGTTTGTTTAGACATGTCATTAAATCAAAGAATATAATTTATTGGAAAGTGGAAACAAATCTGTGATTTTGGTGGATGTCCTGTGTTAGCTTCTCCTATTGGTATACTGTGTTTACACGGAAGAGGAGTAAAACATACTTTGATAGGTTAGACACATCTATAAGCAGCTACTCTACTTTTTTTGTGTGTTCTAGTCATGTTCATGCCATTGTTTATTGAGTCATATTATCAGTTTAACTGTGTTTTTTTGTGTTTCCATTCTTCATCTTGATTTTCTAATTGAGTACTCACATCACTCATACCTTATAGTTTTGGTGGTGAAGAATTGGTTTGTAGTTTTTATAAGTTTTGATTCAATCTGACTTTTTGGAAGAACTAAGAGAGCTATTATTGCTTCTTGAGAAGATAGTGTAATTAAAGCTGAACAAATTCTTAGAGTCCACGACAAATTACCTGCAACTGGTGGTGGGCCCAATGTGTTGATATTTTTTTAGTTGACAGCTATGCATATTATTGTATTGAACGTTGGCTGTTTCTTCCCAGTCTNTAGACACATCTATAAGCAGCTACTCTACTTTTTTTGTGTGTTCTAGTCATGTTCTTGCCATTGTTTATTGAGTCATATTATCAGTTTAGCTGTGTTTTTTTGTGTTTCCATTTTTCATCTTGATTTTCTAATTGAATACTCACATCACTCATATCTTATAGTTTTGGTGGTGAAGAATTGGTTTGTAGTTTTTATAAGTTTTGATTCAATCTGACTTTTTGGAAGAACTAAGAGAGCTATTATTGCTTCTTGAGAAGATAGTGTAATTAAAGCTGAACAAATTCTTAGAATCCACGACAAATTACCTGCAACTGGTGGTGGGCCCAATGTGTTGATATTTTTTTAGTTGACAGCTATGCATATTATTGTATTGAACGTTGGCTGTTTCTTCCCAGTCTGCTTCTTCTCTTCTGTCATGTTTGTTAAAATCAATTCTCATGTTTGTTTTTGTCCTGAAATGTGACAGATTTATCTCCTGTTTGCTGTATATGTTCTGACTGCAATCGTCTTTTCTTTTTTTTTTCAGGAAAATGTGAAATCTAAGCATCCTCAGTTGCTGTATGAATCAAAATTGTATAAAGTATTACAAGGAGGAAGTAAGAACCTACTTCTGTTCTTGTTTACGTTTGTACTTCATGATTTCTTCTCTCCTATCTAAGAGTGATTGCTTTCCTCTTCGTGATTTTTAGCTGGTGTTCCAAATGTTAAATGGTATGGTGTGGAAGGGGACTATAATGTCCTTGTGATAGACTTGTTGGGGCCTAGCCTTGAAGATCTATTCAATTTCTGTAGTAGGAAACTCTCACTAAAGACTGTATTAATGCTTGCAGACCAAATGGTAGGATCCCGTCTATTGCCTGATAATAGTTTCCTCACTTTGAATAGGGATTTTTTCGAATATTTAGGATTAACTTTGTTCCTTATGTCAGATCAATCGCATTGAATTTGTTCATCAGAAGTCATTTCTACATCGGGACATTAAGCCTGACAACTTTCTGATGGGTCTCGGGAGGCGAGCAAATCAGGTAGCTGTTGAAAACGGATGTTTGTTGGAGTTGTATATTGTCCTCAGTTATTTGCTTAATGGAAGTGTTTGCCGATTGTAGGTATATATCATCGACTTTGGTCTGGCAAAGAAGTTTAGAGACTCAAATCATCAGCATATTCCTTATAGGTTGGCCATATCCCTATGATTTTCTTTGTCGAGTACTCCTATTACTTACGTATGCACATTATTGCATTAAACATGCCGGACTATAAGAATAATGGGTTTGAGCCAGTGCTATGTAAAATTTGCTTATATCTTCTAGTAGCATGTGTGACTGTGTCGCCTAATTTGGGTTTTATGCACCTCACTGCCAAAGGTTGGAGTCATCTTTGTTCTCGTATTAGAGTGTGTTTTCGGGACTTTTTATGCTTATAGGAAGCATTGCATGTTGTTGTTTTAGATAGTTTCTCCTGCCCGGGCGTCTTTTTTCTCTTTGTTGTTAGCTTTTTCCCTTTCTAGAAAAGTGGGCTTAATTTTCCTTGGTTTTGAGTATAATGGTTGTTACTCCTATGCTTTCGTGGGCATAAAATGGTATAGACAGCAGGAGTTTTTTAAAGGCATTCGACCATTTGGAATGTGGTCTTAACAGGATTACTGTCGTTTGATAATTGGATGACATTTTACTCAGGATATGTAGTTTGGTTTTCCAGTTTTGGTGAAGCTGCATCAGTATATGATCAAATCATTTTGATGTATTGCTAGGAAGCAGCAACATTTTCGATGATTGCCGTATATGATGTATCAGCTTAGCACTTATAATCCTAGTATCTTTTATATCACAGGGAAAACAAAAACTTGACTGGAACTGCTAGATACGCTAGCATGAACACTCACCTTGGCATTGGTATAGCAGTTCATCTAGTTTTTGAACTTCCTAATTATTTAAAGAACGTAATTCTGGATACCAACGGTCACTTGTATTGCAGAACAAAGTCGTAGAGATGATTTGGAGTCACTTGGATTTGTTCTCATGTACTTCTTAAAAGGAAGGTATGCACTCTCTTGCCCTCCGTTGTTGACATGTTGCTATTGGTTCTTTATAGGGAGGCCTTTGACTTACTTACTGGGTTACATGCAGTCTTCCTTGGCAAGGACTAAAAGCTGGCAATAAGAAGCAAAAGTATGAGAAAATCAGTGAAAAGAAAGTGTCGACATCTATCGAGGTAAAATCATCTCCTTATGCCTGTTTTGGTTACCAATGGTCTAATACTCATTTGATATTTTTTCTTCTTTTAGTCTTTGTGCCGTGGTTATCCATCTGAATTTGCATCCTATTTCCATTATTGCCGTTCCTTGAGATTCGACGACAAGCCAGACTATGCGTACCTTAAACGGCTTTTCCGTGACCTGTTTATTCGGGAAGGTTTGTGCCCTAATCACTTTTTCTTTTCTTATTCTAGTCTGCCAAAGCAAAAACAACTCGATCTAGTCAGCATGTTAATTTTTGTTTGCGTCCTCCTCTGCTAATATTTTAGGCTTCCAGTTTGATTATGTATTTGATTGGACGATTTTGAAGTATCAGCAATCACAGATTTCTACTCCTCCTCCCCGTCACCATGTAAGAATCATGATTTTTCCTTCTCTGAATCTCATCTTTCAACTGTAATTCTACTGATATACATATCTTCCAGGGTCATGGAGTTGGGCCAAGCTCTGGTCTGCCCCCTGCCATTGCTAGTGCTGAGAGGCCAGCAGGTTGTTCCATCTATTTTGGTCCATACTAGATTAGAAATTTAATTATGATTCTCTGTTCTACATAAACATGGATTTGACCCATTTGATGTGCTCTTTGGTTCCACAGCTAGTGGTGATGAAGCTAGACCTTCCGGTTGGTCATCAGGAAACCCTAGGCGAAGTTCTGCCCAAATCTTTAGTTCAGGAAGCTTATCCAAACAAAAAGCTCCAGTTTCAAGTGATCCTGCAATATCTAAAGATGTGGTGGTGAGTACAGAAAGTTTCCTGCAGGTTACATATACCCGTTTTTTAGCCCCTGTTTTGATAATCGAATACAAGGTTCTGCAAGTCGTAGAGACTCGGCAACGGGTTGTTTATGAAATTTATTTTATTTCCCGCAATGCTGTAGTATTTTGCTGTGTGAATATATATGACATTGGATTCTTGTGGTGTGATAAGTGGTAACTGAGTTGTTTTGCTTGTGACAGTTATCTAGCTCTAGTTTTCTCCGTGCAACTGGGTCATCAAGACGTGCTGCTGTATCGAGTGGTCGGGAGGCTGCAGTTCTGGGAACTGATTCTGAGCCATCAAACCCTCAAATCACTGAAGCTGGATCAGGCTCCAACCCAAAGATCCATGGTGGGAGAAGCTCCCCTATTGTCTCATCTGAGATCAACAAGCTATCATCTCCTTCGAGGGGAAATACCTCCATCATGAAGAATTACGAGTCCAATCTTAAAGGGATTGAGAGTCTGCATTTTTAGTCGCTGGGGCAGGGAAAGATCTAAAAATCCCGGGACAGGTGTACATTAAAAGACAAAGAAAACCTCTCTTAGACTTTACTTGTGCCTGTAAGCACACTCAAATAACAAAGATAAAGAAAAGACTCTGAAAAAGGGATTCCAGAGAAAGACAAACCCAGAGAGGGTGAGATCAAAGAGTCATAAGAATTTAACATTTCTAGTTCTCATTTGGTTTTTACCATCTCTGTTGTGTTTGTCTTGTTTNATTTAACATTTCTAGTTCTCATTTGGTTTTTACCATCTCTGTTGTGTTTGTCTTGTTTGGTACAGCAAAGTTAAAAATCTTTTGTGCTCAAAGGATATTGAAAGTGTAAGATTATTCCTCGGTTTGCAAAAGAAAGAAGGGTATTTCTTATATTTGTATCTTCTATGTTCAGCATATTGCTAGGGTAAATGATCATTTTTGTTAGTAAATAGTGAAAGTAGAAGGAAAAAAGGGTGAAAATTGATGAACGGAAGCGATAATTGTACTATCTTGCCTTTAATAGGACCTGAGATACTCGCAGCTGCAGGTTATGTCATATGTCAAGTTGAGGCTTGAGAAGACCTGAAAGCTACAGGTTGTCATAATTCAATCCTTGATGTTTATGAATGAAGTATCCTGTAAATGCAGTTGAGGCCCTGCTAATTGTAACCAGATTATCTTCTTGTTATGACAATCACCATACGTAGAACAAGAAATATAACATTGATCTTTTAAAGTTGTAATCGTGGAATGTGACAAAATCAATGGGGAGGTCGAAACAAAATACAAGAGAAGAAAGATTGAGAAGATTTGTTGTTGGATTACCACAGACCATAGACAGCATTTGAACAAGTCTCCTTGAACCACTTGAAGCTCTTTTTCATAGAACCCCTCACTCTCCCTTCAACACCATACACATTATAAGCAGCAACCCTCTTCTTCCTTTGTATCTCTGCATCACACAAACCCTTTATCCCTTTCTTCACCTTATTGTTCGTGCTTTTGCTTCTCTTATATTTATTGTTGGAATCATCTCTCACCATTGTTGGATTCTTGTATGGACTATAAGTTGATGTGCTGTAAGATCTCAGCATGACTGGAGGAAGCTGGTGTGTTGGACTTGGTGCTGCCTCGGCTTCTGATTTCCCTCCATTACTGAAGGAATGGTACTTGTAGTTGTTGCTGCTTCTGATCTCTTCTCTGCATGACTTGGATCTGAACATCTTCATTTGCAGCAACCTCAAGAAAGAATGGTTTGTGCTTTTATGAAGGAAAAAAGGGAGTGTTGCTTTTGGTTTTTTTCTCCAACCTCTTTCTCTTCTACGTTTTGTCTTTTGTAAACATTTAACATTTTGGGTATATATAGGGAATGGAGACCAAGTATATTTTATTCATTCATTATATTCTTACTTTGATTTCTCTTTTTTTTTTT
>OVAP01005815.1:0-12555 GCA_900406295.1 Aurinia saxatilis
TTCAATTTTTTTTTAAATTTAAATTTTAATTATTTAATAATAAAAAAAAAATCTTGAGTTTACATCTTCTGTGCGTTGAGGGTGCTCTTAGAGGCATAAAACTCGAGGTAGCCATCACGTCTCTGATCTCTTCTCTGACCGACGTCCTCCTCCGATCTGCAAGACTCGTCTCTGCTCCGGTGTAGGTCAATCTTTTCTCCGGCCTTTTGGGCGTGAGACAAGGTCGACGATTTCCTTGCTTCGTCTTGTCCCATTTGATTTTGATTCTCTCATCAGTTCTTCTTAGCTTTTGCTACTCTCTGGCTTTCTCCTCTTATTGCAACCTGCAGACTTGTGTTTCTTTAAATGATGTTTAGTCCCGCTTCCTCCCTATATAAAAAATCATTAGATCTGCGATTTCCAGCCACTGTGCCTCTTACTCTCGGTGTCTCATATGAGGTACTTGTTTAGCAGATTCAATATACGGTTTCAGTAGAATGTATCCGTCTACGGATTGTCTGTTTCCACCCATTACATATTGTGGTTGACTGTATTATCCCTAGTGAATCCGATTCTAACGAAGATATTAGCTGGCCAGATCTCTCACCACCGAATCTATGATTGACAAAGTAAGTTTCCAACCCCATCGATTCTTTGATTTCTAATTAGGCTTTATTGCATATTGATTTTGTCTCAAATATAGATTTTTGTCTCCCTCTTGAATGTTGTCTCCGTCTCAGTCAATGCTTATACTTGTATATATCAAGCATAATAGCCACTTACATAGCTTAAAATTGTATATATTAATCAAAGTAGCCACTAGGCTTAAACTTGTATATATCAGTCATAGATTTCCGTCTCCATATATCAAGCATAGTATCCGCTTACATAGACAATTAGACTGTTAAAATTAATGACATTGCTAATAGCTGTCTAACACACCGATAAGTAGAAACCAACTACAAATTAACTTATATGACTAACCACCATGTTACTTGTAATTTGCTTATACAAATAGTAATTTTATTTTACATGCATATACAATATGCAAAGCAATATACATCTAATACCCATCGTAATTGATCAATAATTGATGTATACGTCTAACCAGTTTTTTACTTGTAACCTACATATTATGGTTGACAACATTATTCATGGCGAGCCTGAGGAAGACCTTTGTTGGCCAGTTAGAGAGATGTTTTTTGGTGGATGCACATGATGTTCTCAAACTTGTTTGTATTAATTTATGAATGTTCAACTTGATATTCATTATATACCTATATTCTCGAAGCTTATTGTCTAACATCACAGATAAACATCCAGTTGCTTCTTTGTTTCCACAATGTGACTTACATCTTCGATAACTATCTAATTATATAAAAAATGTACAATTTCTTATCTCGATAACATAACTATTAGATGTTTACATTTGTATATTCATAACTACCAAACATGATACATGTTTACTAGGTTTCGTAATACGCTACATTAAACGTTGTTCAATAGACATATATATGATTTAGTATACAACTAAACGTTGTTCAGTATACAACTGACACCAGGTATATCGGATAACAGACCTAATAGACATCTAACAAGTATACTAACATATCTCATCACTCATTCTAAGTTATGGTATATGTTGACCAGCTTGAGAGTCATCTCCCACACACCCCTCGAATGATTCCTCAAGGTTTATCCCATCAAAATATATAATCTCCTCTTCAGTAAACAACCCCTCTTTCCCCTGTTATGGCTAATTTCATTGTAGAAGTTAACATCACTTCATTACAGCTCATTTGATCACCATCCTCCATGTCATTCCTTGTGATCTGCGTGAGATTAACACCGTCGTTTACATCTTCTGGTAACCTATAACCATCAAATGTTGGACGTCTACAAATCTCTTTAGTTGGCTACATCAATACATAGGCAATAGATAATATGTTTGTCTATACTTTCTAATTACGGTCTACATCACTTTGACCATCTACAAGAGATGATAACGGCATAGGCGACAAGGCATCGTCTGTCGACCAGCTTGAGGAGTCATCTCCCACAAACCATTTGAATGCTTTCTCAAGGTTTAATATCAACGTCTACATCATCTGGTAACCCATCACTTTCATTCGTTAGACCTCCACTAAGTTTCTACAACTAATTGTCTTTTTATACAGGGAATGAGCATGGTATCTACTTCCAATGACAGCAGTACAAGACCGAACCCTATTATCCAACGTATAATGGTGTGCTTCCTCTATCAAAAACCAAAAATATTTTGTCAAATTAAAAGCTTCCATTCTTCCTTTCTCGAAACGGTACCATCACCTCTCTCTCTCTCCTCAGAGGGGTACTGATGTCTTCAACCACTTCAAAATCCTATGACACCTAATTTTGACTTTTTCAGTGTCATTCACCTAATTAATACACCAAACAAGGTCATTTACTTAATTCACTCTTTAAAAAAATCTAAGTTGAAATTTCACGCGCACACACATATATATATATATATATATATATATATATATATATATATATATCAAATATAAATCTTATTAATTTTATTGTTTAGAATTTTAGTTTCTATAAGTTTACGTTATATATTAATATTTGACGTATACTTTTAGAAATTCAATTTTCACATATAAAGTTAAATAAAAACCTCATTTTGGCACTTACATGGTCACCGCTAGGAATCATTTATATGCTCACAAGTCCTAGAGGACAAATCGATCGGTTTACCAGATCAAGCAACAGTGGCACAAGCTATGTGCAGCGTGCGTAGACGACGCCATCGCACACCAATCCTAGCGCAGATCGAGGACTGTTTGTAGAATGCTCGCGATGCTCAAACTTTGACAATGGGTGTAGTGTTATGGAGAGGCAGGGGTGATGTCTTCAAGCCGTGTTTCAGATCCTCTTCTACTTGGGATCAGTTACGCATTCACAAATCAGAGGTTCCTTGGGCTCATGGAATATGGTTTAAACATCATACTCCAAAACATGCTTTCCAAGCATGGGTGGCTACTCGAGACAGATTACCAACCGGAAATAAGCTCTTGATTTGGGGACATGCGGGTTCTGCTACGTGTATACTATGCCAACAGGCTTTTGAAACGAGAAACCACCTGTTTTTCTCCGAACCTGATGCTTGACACCTATACACTATGATTGGGACCGGCTCATTATGATCTGGAAAAACATATCAACACGCCTGATGCTTGACACCTACACTATGATTGGGACCGGCTCATTATTCACTTAATGCATTCCTACCCCAATGCTATTCATCTCTACCTTTCGATACGCATTAGTACACTAATATTCATGGTATCCTAATTTTTATATAAGGCACCATTCTCCGTGACCTTACTGTTCAATGATTTCTCCAGCAGAAACTAAGGGGATGCGACTTTCAGGTGATACATGTTACACTCAGTGACGGATCCAGAAAAAATATTTGTATGGGGCACAAATATATTTTAATAAATAATATTATAAATATTCAAAAAATTAATTTTTTATATAAAAGGTATAATATTATTCAACAGTGCACCATAAATATAAATTTTAAGTATCATTTTTGACAACTGACATTTCTTATAAACCTATTTTAAATAACCATAAAAGAAAATAAAGAAACATAAACATAAAAGAATCAAAGTTTTGTTCACAAAAAGGAAGAAGAAAGAAACAAATTTTATAGGAAGAAGAAAAAGGTATATACATAAGAAAAGAAACGTGGCAAACAAAAATTAAGGAAAGGTTTGATAGAATGAGAGGGGTGGGAATCGAACAGGGCAATTCAAAGATTAAAATCAAGGCGTTAACCAACAAGAAAATGAATCTTACTCTGTCCTACCAGGTGATAGAAATTGTTTTAAAAAAGAGTATGGGGCACAGGCCTCACTTCTGTTCCATGTAGATCCGCCCCAGGTTACACTACTAACAAAATGAATTTTCTCATGCCATAATTTTTTTTTTGTAGAATGCACAAAATTGATGGCGTGATTAAGTTTTGTTATTTTCAATTTCTAAAAACCATTTCTAAAAATTATTGGGTAACACAATTTGTAAAAACATCTTCTATCACAATCGAAGGCATATGAACCAATATTATTCTATTGTCGTAGTCAAAATTGAAATAAAAATAAATACTTAAATACTTTTAAGAAATAAATCTCATATGTAATCTAATTTTGTTATCAATAATTTTTAAAAAAAAAATAGAACCCACATGATGTCATGCATGAACCTTTCCACAACCTTTTATAAAAATATATATGCCACCAACTTTCTAAAGGATTGTGAGGACTCGCCTATCCTTTCTCAGTTGTCACCACGACCTAGTGTCACAATGTTGAAATTGAAGAGAGAGAGAGAGAGGGAGAGAGAGAGAGAGAGAGAGAGAGAGAGAGAGAGAGAGGACTCATGACTGAAGAAGAGTAAGAACTTCGATAACTTTTTTATTTATTTTATGTTTGGGTTTGTTTTAGCTAGGGCTCTAATTACTTATCAAGCAAAACTGAAATGTTATGTTCAAAACACCAAGCAGATATACACAAATTTAAGTTAAAAACTTCCAAAATGCTGAAAAATCTTAGGCCAGAGACTCTTGAAATGTTTCTTTGCATTTCATTACATGATAGAGTGATAATGTTTTGAATAAGATGTTGATTTTTTATCACTGATAATTTATTTGATGTTCCGTGCTTTTGTCTCACATCGTGGCTTGATCATTTTCCAACATCAGCAGATGCATTCTCTTCTGCGATGGGCCATGATACTACATATAACTGTAAGTAACTTTGATTCTAATATGATCACTAGAAAAGAATGATGGCAAAACCAGTTTTTTGGATCATTAGGATAATATGTTTTAGTACATCAAAAACTCATGTATCATGTATGACATAATTTAGTATGTAAATAAATTTTTGCCGACCACTAACTAGGCATATGAAATAAAATTAAGCATTGCTTACCATTAGATCAAGGGTACATGTAAATTATTTACGGTATGTTATTCCTAAATAGGTTTTTTTCAAGCCCCAAATAATCTAATATTTTTTATTTATAGACTCTTAAAAGAATAATTGAAAACTCGTGTATCATATATGACCTAATTTAATATTTACTACTTTACCCAAAACATATGAACCAGACTCCTCCTTATTACTTTTTTAGTTCGTATAAATAAAAATCATTCATTGGGTTTCAAGACAATTCATTATATCAAACAGGTAATTTATCAATACATAAATATTTTTTTGAAAAGTAAATGTATTGTATAACCTAGTTTTTGTTATTTATAACTATTTTAAAGAAAATACAACTCACTTGTCTTTTCATAATAAAAGGGTCGATCCTTAAAATAATAATTAGAATACTATTTTCCAAATTTGTAAACCTTAATTATTATTTTTAAAGGATAT
The DNA here is from genome assembly GCA_900406295.1 of Aurinia saxatilis. Lineage (NCBI taxonomy): Eukaryota > Viridiplantae > Streptophyta > Magnoliopsida > Brassicales > Brassicaceae > Aurinia > Aurinia saxatilis. Next base: position 5,415 of record OVAP01005815.1, read on the forward strand.
CTACATATTTTATCGTGTATTTTTTTTCATTTTTGACTTCATATTGTTTTTGTGATGAACAAAGAATCTAAAAAAAGTTGACATTCTAATTCCCTTTTTTGTTTTTTGGAATCTTTTTCAAATTTGTTTTTATATTTCTTTAAAATCTGATTAAAATGGTTTTTAATCTGATTCAGTTGAATCAAATATTGGTAAAAAATGATGAAGGTATATGTAGTTTTCGGGTCAGCACCGAAGAAGTGAATAGGCAATTGGAGCAATTTGTGACGAGCAATGATGAAGATTAGGTTTCATTTTCAAAATCAATGGTTTTGAAGTCGAGTACCAAAGAATCCGTGAGGAGGCAGAGAAAACGTAAAAAGGACTGTGAGAAAAAAGCCAATGACAAAGAAACCAGTGATAAACGCTGATTTTTTTTGTCACTAAGATTTTTTCTCACAGTCCTTCTTGTGCTTGCTCTGCTTCCTCACGCTTTCATTAGTGCTCGACTTCAGAACCATTGATCTAGATATATAATGAAATATAATCTTCATCATTGCTCATAAAAAATTACTCCAATTGCTCATTCACTTTTGGTGCTAGAATTCAAAACATTTGATCCCGAAAACAAAAGATACCTTAATCATTCTTTACCAACATTTGATTCAATTGATCCGTCAACACAAATCTGATTCAGTTGAATCAAATGTTGGTAGAGAATGATGAAGGTATATGTAGTTTTCGAATCAGCACCGAAAAAGTGAATGAGCAATTGGAGCAATTTGTGATGAGCAATGATGAAAAGGTTAAGTTTAATTTTCAAAATCAATGGTTTTGGAGTTGAGTACCAAAAAAACCGTGAGAAGGCAGGGAAAGCGTAAGACGGTCTGTGAGAAAAAATCAATGACAAAGAAACCAGTGATCAACGCTGATTTTTTTTTTCTGGCAGTCCTTCTTGCGCTTGCTCTGCTTTCTCATGATTTATTTGGTGTTGGACTTAAAAAATTTTATCTAGATAATGAAACATAATCTTCATCATTGCTCATCAAAAGTACTTTAATTGCTCATTCAATTTCTGTGCTAGAATTCAAAACATTTGATCCCGACAACAAAAGATACCTCAATCATTCTTTACCAATATTTGATTCAATTGGCCCATCAACATCAATCTAATCAGCATGCTTTTTAATCTGATTCAGTTGAATCAATTATTAGTAAAGAATGATGACGATATATGTAGTTTTTGGGTTAGCACCGAATAAATGAAACAATTTGTGACATAATCTTGATCATTGCTCGCCACAAATTACTCCAATTGCTCATTCACTTTTGGTGCTAGATTTCATAACATTTGACCCCGACAACTAAAGATACCTTAAACTACGTCAAATATCCTCCTTCTGGCGCCAAATTGTGTGGGTAAAACTAGATAAGCGAGGAAGATGTTTGTATTGATTTGAGTAAGAAATGTCTTTCGTAGCGAAAGTGTTTAGGGTTCTTAGGCTAGAAAGAGATAATCATACAAGTTTAACCTGAGGAGGTATATATACAAGATTATGCCGACTTAGAAATAAGTTCAACTCCTAGATCTTCTTGTATCTTCCTGATCCTTCTTGCCTTTCTCCTTTAGGTGGGCTCGTCCTACTTGATATTTGAGATTATGTATTCTCAGCCTTCGACAGGTATTGGGGTGTTCAGAGTATCGTTCGGCCCGTCTATTCACCATTCCCAGATGTCCTATGTGATGACGAACTCGACCTTTAGGAACAGACAAAAAGGGGGCCGAGGAAATGATTCAGTCTATTTCCTCGGCATGATATACAAGGTACAGAACTGGTCAAGGACATGATCTGGCTTATGTTCTCGGCTTCACAAGTGTGAGGAACAATGTCGAGTCTCATGATTCAGTTAATGGTCTCGGCATATGCAAATGAGGATTGTGCCAAGGAAGTGACTTAGTTAGACTTCCTCGGCATTTCTCAGTAGATGCGTCGCCGAGGTCATGCCTTAGTAGATGACCTCGGCCAAGATGACCACGACTTAGTCATTTTCCCTCGACTGTTATCATGTGATCATATGTGGGGATATTTGACCCCCACTTGGCGAGACGAGCGGACTGACTTGGGTTGTGCAAGATCGAGCATAGCGGAAACGCAATGAGAACGATAATCGTGTAAAATTGGAAGTAGGGTCTGAATTTTCTCGCCGAGACGATGACTGCGAGGGTGAGTTTCCCATCAGTGGGTAGAGTGTCTGAGCACCAGTTAGAGATTGACTGACATAGAATATTGTTCGTTGCTTGTTGTCCTCTTCCATGATCAGGGCGTTGCTCACTGTTGCTGCCGAGACGGCAATGTATAGAAATAGGGATTCCCCATCTACCGGATTGGACAGGACTAGAGGGTTCTTCAAATACTCCTTCAGCTGTCGAAAGGCGGTTCCGCACTAGTCAGTCCATTCATCAAGTTTTGTGTTACGAAGAATTTTGTAGAAAGGGAGACAGTTATCTCTTGATCGTGAGATGAAGCGACTGAGAGCTGCTACTCGTCCTGTGAATTGTTGTACATGCTTTGCTTTGCTAGGCAAGGGCATAGAATCGATGGCCTCGATCTGTTTGGGGTTAGCCTCGATCCCGCGTTTGGTAACCAAGTAGCCTAGCAACTCGCTTGATTCTACTCCGAACCTGCACTTGGTCGGGTTGAGCTTCATGTTGTGATTATTGAGTTCCTGAAAACACTCGGCGACGTGCCGCGTGTGATCGTCGGCCTTCAAGGATTTGACCATCATATCATCGATGTAAACCTCCATGGTCTTTCCAAGCTGTTTTCCAAACATCTTGTTGACCAGACGTTGGTATGTGGCTCCGGTGTTCTTTAGTCCGGACGGCATAACCTTATAGCAGTACCCTTCTAAGGACCATCATTGGTCTAACAGTTTCTTCTACGCCCCCATATGCCGAGCTATTGTAGGTCAGAATGTGCCGGTTATTCTATATAGTTGGGATCCAATCGGTAGGGTCTTTTGTTTTGTGCCAACTGCCTAAACAGATGAAGAGGGAAAAGGAAGCGGCCGAGCTCGCGGCCAACCCTGTTAGGGTCACTCGTGTCGTGATTGACCCAAACCCTCTGGCGATTGTGTCCGCTTTAATGGGCTCTAACTCCCCTCCTCCTGCCGAGGACATCCCCCAACCAAGGGCAATGTGGAGAGACCCGAGGGTTCCAGTCTCCGGAAGCATTCCTTAAAGAAGAGGACAAGGGAGGAGGCGACCGAGGATGAGGGAGGAGGCGACCGAGGTCGAAGGGGGTACTTCTGTCGAGCCGAATAAGAAGCTTAAGAAAAAGAAGAAGAACTCCAAGGTGTCCAAAGAGACTCCTTCAGAGGTTTCTCCCCTCAGGGCGTCTCCTGTCGAGATCCCTGAGGACCGCGTTGCTGGGTCGGCGACCTTGTTCTCCTGGCTCACATTTCCAGGGATGTCTGTTTCGCCTCTGGATCTGATGGCAAACCCGACTGGTTATGGCCGGTTGGCATATCCGTGTTTCCATGTAATAGACATTTGCTTTGTTCGATTTTACCTTCTTTGTTCTTGTAGAAGTGACTAACCCTTAGTTTTCCTTCATGTGCTTATGAAGTATAATGCCGAGGTAAACCGTGCCACGGTTTGGTATGAGGGGACAATCTCTCAACTGAACTCCCAGGTCCGAACCCTGAAGACTCAGATGACTGAGTCCAAGGAGAGGACCGAGGAGGAGATGGGTCAGGCTGCCAAGCAGATTAACAACCCTGAGGAGGAATGCACCCAGCTCAAGCATGACAAGGACTATCTCTCCAAGGCCTAGGAGGAGAAGGACGAGGAGATTAGGCGATTAAAGGCTGAACTCGAGAAGGCATCCCTCTAGGCGAGGAAAAAGGTCAAGGGGTCTCTTGGTCCCAAGTTGGAGAGCATGGAGTCTCGCGTCAATGATCTCAGTGGCAATCTGTTGAAGAATCTGATTTACGACTGGCAGAATGCTGCGAATCTGACATTGCTCACGCAAATAAAGACCGAAGAGGGGAAAACTGAGGGGAAGACCAAGGGGTTCAGGCCGATCTTTTGATGAGGCTGCGTCCAAAATAGTGGACGAGCTAGTTCTATCTCCAGAGACTTCTCCGGTTTCATTTCCCATAGCCGAGGACCAAGGCACAGACGAGCAAGACAATGCTGAAGAAGTGGCCGAAGGCAGGACTGAGGGCAAAGACCAAGGGGTTCAGGAAGAAGTTCCTGGAGTGACCGCTCCTGCTGAGGGTTGTCCAACAGAGATTGCTCCTGAAACAACTGCCGATGACGAGCAGTAGTGATTTTTGTTGCTTTTTCTTTTGCGTTATTTTAGTGTCGATCACTTGTAAACCTTTTTCGCCAAGAGTGAGTACAATGCCTGGATGGCTTTATCCATAACTCCCATTTAATGTGATCATGCTTTCAGAGTCAATTTTTCATTGGTTTTATATCTTTGAAGATCTTTATGAATGTGTACAAGTGAGAGCCAAGTATTGGATCCCATCTGTTAGCTTGTGTAAGCGTTTAAGATTGTGCTCAGGGATGTAGGTAGACCAACGTTTCTGATGAGCTGGGTTTAAGTAGTGCAAATATAATATAGGCGGAGCTATGTAATAGACCTAGGTAAGTATATGTTGGAATTGTCATTGGGGCCAGCAATGACGAGTAGCGTGTAGCTTTTAGAAAATGGTTAAGACAAGAATGCCGAGCATATGCTACGCTATTTAGAAAATAGTTAAGGCAAAGGTGCCGAGCATATGTTATGCTTAAGGTGCCCATGCCGAGCATGTACTTTAAATAACTTTAAGTAACCCATCTCCGGCATGTGTCGTGCCGGGGGAAAAAGATAGTCCGTCATGATCTCCGGGATAGGAAACAAACATTTGATTCAATTGACCCGTCAACATGAATCTGAGCAGCATGCTTTTTAATCAAATTAGTTGTCGGGATCACATGATTTAACTGTGGGGTCAAATATCTCCACCTATGATCACAGGACAACAGTCGAAGGGAAATGACTAAGTCTTGAGCAGCATGCTTCTTTACCAACATTTAATTCAATTGACCCTGAATCAGATTAAAAAGCATGCTGATTCAGCTATTCTTATACTGCAGAGTCCGGTATGAATCCAACTTCATTAGTCCAGAACTGAAACATAGATATGGAAGAGAGAAGCTATGGCGGAAACTTTAACCATCATCCTCTCTACATTAAAATCGAGTTTTAACGTATTGAAATATCTGACATGTCAATCCAGCTTTCTATGAACACAAACCCAACTAATTCAAATTCGGAATCTTCTCTCCCTTAAGCAACACATTATCCCATCTAAATCTAGTGTTAATGGTCGAGAAACATCGCTCCTTGAAACTCAAACTCGAGAGCCTGAGAAAACCCAAAAAACTCAAACGACACCGAAAATGGGGAAAACTATTACCAAACGAAATCAAGAATTGAAAAAAGCACACTCCCTAGTTTGAACAGTAGATTCCAGATTTCTAATTCATTCAAACTAATTTGAGGATTTCTCTGGAAAGTAACCTAGCTCAAAAGATAAACTCTAATTTAAATTGACTTGTTTTTTATATTTCTTTTTCTAAAGTGCCATGTAATCTATCAACAATTCTGAATTGACATAAAACAATAATTTTTATTCCGGAACTGACACATCTGATTTTTCACCTTCATCGCCGGTACTTCCGCCTCCACAACTCCACCACCTCCGCGTTCACCGGGTTTACTCATCCTCTCTACCACCACTAATATATACATAACCACATCATCACCACCACCACACGGTCCACACCACACTACCTTAACCACCACTACATTGTTGTGAGTCTCATGACTACCATATGGTGTGGTCCACACCACCACCATCTTAGTCACCACACCATGACTACCACTATATCATCACCATCACCATCATACCACACCACCATCATCTTCGTCACAACCACCACTTATCTCCACCGCCACCACATCGCCATCACCACCACATCATCACCACCACCACCATCACACCACACCATTCCACTCTTGTTCACCGCCTCCACCTATTTATTTTCTTTTTATTAAAACTAAAATTTAATAGATACATGTTCACGTGACCAAAAAAAGTAAAAATAGATACATGTTCACAGGCTCATAGGGGTGTTTGTGTATTAAAGAAATATTAAACAGTGCCCAAATAGTCACTTGGCTATATTTCAAAATAAAGGTAAAGTTTTGGCTACCTATACCAATTATAAATTTTATTGTTATTGGTTTATGACTTTTAACTTTACGAAATTCATCACTATTAGTTTGATGATTTTAAAATTTCATTCAGAATATTTGGTTTTTGCAAAAGTTTGAATTTTAATGGTTCTATGATTCCAATAAAATCTAGTGCTACTGGGATATGAATTCTTAACCATTTTACTCTTTAAACACAACTTTCAAAATGTTAAGAATATCCATGAGACTTTAAAAATCTTTGAAAATATATTTTTTTTATAGATTTATTAATACAAAAAGCTTTCTACAAACTTAACAACTATCCTTACAAATTTAAATCTCCAGACTTTATAAATCAACCAACTCTTTAAAGATCCTATTCCTAATTGTGAAACACCATGTATTATGTAAGGTTTGTTTGTTTCATCTGTGAATTATTCACGAAGAAAATTTACCTATGGCCTATTAGTACACTAATATTCATGTTATTCTAATTTTATATAGGGCACCATTTTCCGTGACCTTACTGTTCAATGATTTCTCCAGCAGCAACTAAGGGGATGCGATTTTCAGGTGATATATATATGTTACATTGCTAATAAAATGAATTTTCTAATGCCATCAATTATTATTATTTTTTTTTTTTGGTAGAATGCACAAACTTGATGGCGTGATTAAGTTTTGTTATTTTTAATTTCTAAAAATCGTTTCTAAAAACCATTGGGTAACACAATTTGTTAAAACATCTTCTATCACAATCGAAGGGGTACGACTTCATTTGATATTGTTTTTCCGACCACAAAACTAGGACATATGAACAAATATCACTTTACTGTATAACAAAAAAACCAGTATAATCTAGTTATATATATATATATATATATATATATATATATATATATATATAT
>OVAP01005816.1:1045-12553 GCA_900406295.1 Aurinia saxatilis
TATATATATATATATATATATATATATATTTTTTCAGTTAGTTTGTTTGGTGATATTTTCTGACTAAGTTCTTGCATGCTCCTTATATAAGTGATTGGTCAAACGTATATCTAACCATTTACTTAAATATTACTCTCTCTGTTTCATAATATAAGCAGTTTTGAATGTTTTTTCTTGTTTCAAAATATAAGCAGTTTTAAAAGTCCAATGTAAAAAGTAAACATGCATTTAAATTCTATTGGTTTCCAAAAATATTAGTAGATTTGTTTATTTAATTAATTGAGAAAATAAAACACTTTTTGTAAAGTATGTGAAAAAGTAAATATTTTCTTAATATGCGTGTTTTTAGTTAAAACTACTTATAAATTGAAACAGAGAGAGTATTTCGCAAAAAGCTTTTGTATGGTCTTTAGATAAGCTTGACTGGTCAAACAAATATTTTACTATACATAATTTAAAAATTAAATTTCTTTATGTTCAAATTTATTATGAATAGCCGTGGTAAAATCTACCGAAAAGGCAATTTATTCAGTTTATGTCTATTTATCACTTTTTATTATTATTCTTTCAGAAACAAGTAAAACACCCCGTAAAAATATCTTATTTATTGAAATTATTGATATATATATGGATTTAAAGTTTTTACGATCAAGAATTTAATTTCTGGATTCTGTGGGAACCTATTAATCCATTAGAGAGTAAAAAATTAAGTGTTAGATTATTCTTTAATTACTCTTGAACTTTGAGAAATTATGCAGTAGAGAAGAAAAATAAGTTTGAAGTGAAGTATATCAGATTTAGTAATCCCCGATTGATAAGATTACAAATGAAAATTAAATCAAGTAAGTTTGGAATGGATGAAGAGAATTAAATATTTAGTGTAGACTGTGTAGTTATGGATAGGTGTAAAAAATAACTTTTTATTCATTGTCCTTGGAGAACATCCAGTAAAATCATATTATTTATTGAATTTATTTCCATTGAACAATATATAATGTTACCAAATAGGAACATATTCAGTCATATTATATGATTATGAAGAAGGGGCTTCTATGGGATCATAATATGAAGGTGGAGGACTTTTTTTGCAACAACAGATCAATTTGGGACCTTGATGAACACAAATTCCTCCATAACTTGATTCGTCGCATTGTGCATGACACTCTGAACATGAAATATTTAGATCCAAACATATAAGCATTTGATAAAGACTCGACGAACTTACTTGTCCTGCAATTGAGAAACAAATTTAAACCACACAAATATCACCAATCAAAAATTAGTTTCTTAAACTAAAAATATTCTTTTTAAAAAGGATGATTAACTAGAATAGGTCAAAAATGACTTACGTGAGACGAACAGCAAAATAATGGTTGATATGAGAAGTAATAATGTTCCATTAGCAAGTGAAGACGTCTTACTTTTCATTTTCCGTGATTATCTACCTTTATTTTTATGTAATGATTTTGCTCCTTTATTATGGTTGTACAATTAATAACGATCTGCATGCTATTTATAACTCTTGGGATAAGTCAAATAAACATTCAAAAACTAATAAACAAAAGTCAAAGACGCAAATTTGTTTCCATACAGTTTAATTCATTTTATTTTGAATAAGTATAAAAATGGGTGAGTATTTAATTTGTTTCCTCTTTTTTTTTTCTTTTTAAATTGTTTCCTCTATTTTATGATTTATTATTCTCTGATCATATATTGAGATCTCTTAATTTCTTTTTTTATCATAATCAAGTTCTCGCCTTTTTTTTGCTGGCCATAATCTTATTAAATTTGAAAAAGAGGTTACAAGTCCAACAAACCCATAAAGCCCAAATAAAGTACAATTGTGAGAAGATAACTAAAAGCATGTGATCGTATCAGTAGGGCTACATGGCAGTTCAAAAGAAATGGAAGCTTTTAGCTTCATTGAATATGCATTTTACACCTCTAATTCTTCATTGCCTTTTGGACTTCAAAGCTAAGACCTCCAATCCAAACGCCTTTTGCTAATTGCTAGTACTTGATGACCTAATCTTCTTCTAATCATATGAACAATAAACACAGAAGATTAAACCATTAAATTCTTTGAAACACCATTGAACTAGACGAGAAATTCCAAATATTCACAAACTGCCTCAGTCAATGCGAATCACTTAATACTCCAAGCATAGAGAGACTTTACTCTTGTTAATTTACTAGGATGAGTAGAGCATTACTCTCTTATGAGTGAAGGAGTTAAGCTTCACAACAAGATTCAATAAAGATTCTGGAATTTGTCTATCGAAAAGAAAAATGCTCTGAAATTTGTCTATTGAAAAAGAAAAAGGCTCTGGAAGTTGTCTACTGAAAAAGAAAAAGGCGAAGAACGAAAAACATCACAACAAAACCGAAACAAACTCGAAGATAGATCTGAAACTAGTCGGAAATCATCCGTGTGAGCTGGAAACAAAAAACAAAAGGAAAATAGATAAACTGAAAGCTAAAGTACTATGCAAGGCTGCTCGACACCGACAACAAAAAACTTAGATATGTAGGCGGTGGTTACTTTTTAGTTTAGTAGGCGGTGGTTACTTTTTAGTTTAGCAGGCGGTGATTACTAAACTAAAAAGAAACATGCATCTGGTAATCCGGAACATAAAGTACCACAAGCTTCTTCGCAAAATTCCAATTCCACCTATAAAATAAAGAAACCACAAAAGGGACCAAAAGGGAATTGCCAAAGGAGACCATAAGACCGATCTCGCTTAAGGGGGAAGACATGCAAAGATCCAAATCCAAGGAAGATATGGAATCGAGAAGGATAATTGGAGCTTCACAAGCGACAAAATCAGAACTGCATATCTAACCCACCCTGACAACGCAAACACCCATATACCTTAGATCCAAAACAAAACCGCTTTACCCCACAAATAACTCTAGAACCTCGATGCTGATGGGGATTACGTTTTCACTCAAAATATTTAATGCAAGCCCACATGCTTCCACATTAGTATTGAAGGGTTGAATCCACAAAGAGAAAAGTGCACGTAATAGCAAACTTGATTTCACTCAAGCTTAGCAGAAAATACGAGTTATAAGTGGCGATCGAACGAATGTTGAGGCAATCAATCGATCCAGGTGATAATAGACCGAACGGATGTGTAATCGATCGATTGAGTATTCCTAAAAAGAAAATAAAACCATGATTAAAACAGATAAATAAAAATGTTAGGGAGTCAAGGTAATTCGCAAGAATCACAACTTGAATTAATCAGGGTAGTAGTTTATGCAGTCTTCTAGAAAAGTTAAAGAACTTGAAATATTTCAACTATCCTCTCTTAGGCTTAGCCGGTCTAGATTAGCGAGCTCCAGGTTAATATAAAATAATTTTTTTTCTCCTTTGGTGCCACATCTAGTCGTTAAGTTTAAGAAATCAATTGTTCCTCCGAGAGTGGACATGAGAACTTTCAAAATCAGTTTTCAGTTTAATATAGTGTAATGGTTTCTTAGCCACAATTAATCCTAGATAATATTAATTTCTCTAATAAGAAAGTAAGTTTTAACTAGTCATGTTACAAACCCTATTGCCTATCTATCAAACTATTATTCCCTTTTAAAAACCTTTGTTCCTAACTAAGAAAACTATGCTGATAACTAAGAAAACTATGCTGATAATAAACATGAAAACAAAGATAAATGCAATTATGTAAATTAAATAAGGGTTCATAATTTTTTTCCAAAATCAGAAGAAAGAGATGAAAACTTCTCCCTTTGATAGCAGTTATGAACATAAGCACAAAGGAAACTGAAGAATGATTGACAAACTATGAAAACTGGTGAACTAGCTAGCTTGTAAGCTTTTGAGTGGTGTGTGTCTCTTCTGTCGTAGTTCTCTGCTTTTTATAACGGACAGAAGTCGGCTGCAGAAGTTGAGTGAAGACGGTAATGAATCACATGAAAAATATTTGATTTTATCCTTATCAATCGATCTATTGGTTGTCCATACGATCGATTGTTATCCAAAAATATATTCCGAATAGACAGAGCATATCCTCTGAAGTTTTTCGAAGCCTTTTGTATTTATCCTTCACAAATAGATCGATTGAGGAAAATACATTCGATCGATTGGGCCTTCAATACTTCCCAAGCTTCCAAAAATACATATTTTCAATGTTTGGGCATTTTCTCCTTGGTTATAATGCCGAATGATTTGATTTCAATGACCCATGACAACTGCTTCACGTGACTTTGTTGTCCTTAAACCTCAACTTGATATAAAATGCATAACATCTTCATTTGGACATGAGCTTCTTATGCTGGATTGCTTGATCATGTGGGCACACTTGTAATATCAAAGAATTACAAAAAACAAAAAGTTAAAAAAACTTCCACCGCGTTCACATAACTAAACTAGAGGGTTCTTGCAAGTAACTCTGTTGTGCCCGTCCTATTGCACCCTCGAGCACCTTTGAACTCTGATGGGAAATTAGTTTTCACCCAAAATATTTCCTGCAAGTTAATAAAAAGCGTTAGGAAGTCAGAAAATGCATCAAAGACTCATCGTTCGAATGATTCATGGTAGTAACTATGTAAATATTCTAGCAATGCTATATAGTTGAAATCACTAAAGTTCAATTATCCTTATGGTCATGCTAAACCGGTCTAATTTAATTGACATCCTAGTTAACTCTTTCTCAATTGAAAGGTGAAGCTTTGGTCTGATAATCAACCAAACTAGTCATTAAGTACAAGAAATCATTTTTCTACGTTAACTATGAATAGTAAATCTTTCACTATCAAGTTCTGGATCTCTTACTCTAAGTGGTGTATTAGTAGCAGTTTTATCCTATGATGTAGATTAAATTTGATAAGAAAGTAAGCCTTAACTAGTCGTTACCCAGCCCTATGCCTATCTACCTAACCATGAATTCCCCTAGCAAAATATCATTCCTAACTATGAAACTACTCAAGCATGTTTATGATAAACATAATGACAATGGAAATTGCAGTCATATAAATCAATAAGAGGGTTCACAAAGGTTTCTCTGAGTTTGCAGAGACAGAGATTACAACTTCTCCCTTGACAGCAATACCAAAGTAGAATAAAAGAGAGAAAACAAAAGAAAAAGAGAACCGAAAACTATTTAGCCTCGATGCAAGTGAGTTTGTGAATTTCATGTTTTTCTCTAGCTCCGAGGCTTCTGTGTTTATAGTGCAGAGAGTCGTCCACGAAATTGAGATGAACCAGGAAGAATATCTGGATAAGGTTCCAAAATTTTGCACTTATCACTGCTGATCGATCGAATAATATTTGTTTAGTCGATCAAATATATCTTGAAAACGCGTCTGAAGTATCTCTTGTGATTATCTGCAACAAATCCTGATAACTCCTCAAAGTCAACATTTTTTATCCGATATCGTTCTGGAAACTTCTAGTGAATATTGGGCTTGGTCGATCGAATGGGCCGGCGGTGATCGATCGAATCAGTATTCATCTCCATTAGGTTTCTTGACATCTCTTTAATGATTTGTCTTAATTCTTTACTCTTGAGGGTAAATAACTCGATTCAAAGTCCATTTGACAGCTGACTCACATGGTTTACTTGTCCTAACTCCTCTTCAATCTAAATTAATATTTCTTTCACCCGGCCTGAACCTCTGATGTTGAATTGCTAAATTAACTAGGTGGAAAATGCTCATTTATGATTTAAAAAACCTTATTTTAAAAAAAACACTTATAAAACAAATTTTTTTGAAATTCTATAATTTAAATCTCAAATCAAATGATTTTTTTTTAAAAAAACACCAAAAATCTATACTAAAAACGATAAAAAATCATCCCATCAAACTCTCACCTTCTTCTTTGACAATTTCATGTTTCTCCATTAACATCTCCAACCTCCATGTCTGTCAATCACATGTCTCTAAATCACATTTGTGTAGAAAATTTAAACGATTGAACCTGTTAAACTAGTAAAACCATTCTGTCTAATTATATTAATTTAGGTCAAACGATTTGCATATCTTATCAAATTTTATGCCCTTTTGTTTTAAAAATCTGACCACTAAAAAACTAAACATATAATCAAATGGTGGGACTAATTAGAGTTTCACTACCTACAAATTTTTAGTTACAATTCCAAAAATAACATATTACCTAAAATTCCCTAAATATAGTAGTAAATACAATATTTTATTTATTATAATAGTTCTTAACATTTTTAGCTGTTCAAAAACTGAAAACGAAAAAGAAAAGAAAAAAGCAAAAAAAAAAAAAAAAAAAAAAAAAAAAAAACNAAAAAAAAAAAAAAAAAAAAAAAAAAAAAAAAAAAAAAAAAAAAAAAAGACTGCGTCCATTACATTCTGATTAAACAAAACAGAAACAGACAATTACAACTCCTTCACCCTTTCGAGCATTCCATATTATAAGTGAACTGCTTGGAACTACTTGGAAGAAGCGTTAACAACACGAACAGGAACAATGGGTATGGAATCCCACCACTCCTTCATTCTCCGGTTACCCTGATCGTTGCTCATGTATTCTCCGACACTCGATGTCATTACAAAGCAATAGATTGTACCAAATATGATGACCAACTTGAATGGCACCACTGCAAAGAAAATTGCTAACGCTAGCATCGACGCCATCACTATGCTTGCATGCTACGATCCAAGAGTAAATCAAAAGGCATTTTAAAATAGAAGAAACTTTTTTGTCAAACAACTAAACGATAAAAAAGAAAAGAAAAGGAGAAGACACTTCCGAATAACAAAAACCACACCAGAGTTATATAGTTACCTTGCTAGCCTTGGAAGTATATATGGACCGCAACTTCATGATGGTGACGTTGATATGTTGCATTAAGTGGTGAAGTCTTATTAAGCCGTATTGAGCCGACACAATACTCTCAGTCACTGTTTGGTCGGATTCAGTGCTTACTGTTACTTCCTCACTTTTTGCATGGACCCTCTTTTTTCTAGCTTGCGCCATTTTAATCACCACCAATATTAGGCAAGCAGCTATAGCCTTACCAATCCATTCCCTGTACCATAAAATACAGTTTCTTGAACAATAGGTCCATGTATATATGAAATTACTCTTATGGATCATACGTTACTCTAGACTCACTTGTAGACGGTTAAAATGGTAAGGGCTAAAACAAAAAGTGTACGCAGAGGCCTTTCCCAACCAAGCACTTGTTGGAACCACGGCAGTGCGTCTTGCAATGGCTTCATCAACTCCTGCAAGATAATTTATTATTAGCAATTCCATACACATTAAAAAGGCCAATCATTTCTTTTATTTTCTTTCTTGGCACCACATCTGTTTCACCATAGCAGCATTTTGATTGCTACTGGGCGTGGGGAGACGTAGATAGGACTTTGGATATAGCATTGAGCCACATACTTGATATTTAGGTGATCAAGAAATTTGTTTGCATCAACAAAGAATCAAAACACATGACCATCCAATTTTAGTCTTACTTAATGTTCATTTACCACTATTCAACTCATCATAAGTATTTTCTTACCATAAGAACTGCTACACTTTCACTAATCCCTTCTTCTTCGAGCTCAGCTGTCGTAGCTTTAGCCTTTTCAATCGTCTTACCCTCTTCTCTTGTTTGATTTACTGCACTTTCAAGAGATGCAAACATTCCTTCTTTATCAACCACTTTCCCTTTCTCCGTACACTTATCTTCTCCTTCTTCTTTTGATAATTTACCAAGCTGTTCCATATTCAAATTCCTCAATATGGAACTTGCACTACACGGGTTTCTGTTGGTGCCCACCTTTAGACTAATCTCTGCAAGCTCTTCTAGTACAAAGTCTCCTTTAGGAACTTCCTCAAATAAACTAAATATTAGAAACCTTTTTGGATCAGGAGGAGAGATTCTCAGCATTTCACGCGCTGCATGCAACCTTATAAGTCCCAAGATTGTTCTAGAATGGATTTCCCATACTTGAGAGGGAGGTTCAACATTGAATTTCCTCAAGAACTGGTGCATTAATGTTATTTCTTTTACAACCATAAGCCAGTGATCTCTTCTTGTTGAGCTTGTTATCTCCGGAAACTCTAAGACAATTCCATCATCACTAAAGAAGGCATCACAAAGGTAAATGGGTTACTAAGTCATACACAAGTGAGGCAGATTATTGTTCCTAGACAACATCCAACAAATTTCAAAAAGCAATGGTCAAATGGCATACGAAGACCTCACAATGGCAAAAGAGGTTTGAAATATCAAAACATTAATTATATTATGACATTATCATCAACAAGTCGATGTTGAAAATGTTAGTTTAATCAATTCAACAAATAAATACATTCAACAAATTAATCAAGACACATGTAATTAACCAAAACATAGCAAATCATCATTATGCAAAAAATTCTTACAAATCGGGAGACTCGCAGACAATGGCCTTGTCAAAAAGAGGGGCACCCCATGGACCGGTGGATATAGGCTTTGCCGTGTTTCCACCATCTTTGGAAAGATCTATCTTAAGAGCATCTTCATAGTTTATAATTCCGGCAGCTTCGAAATATAGCGCATAATTTGTCAATGTAAGCCTGCCTACGAAGTCAAGACATTTGTGTAGAAATTAGCTGCCATGACTAAAATTCAATTTTTTTTGGCATGCATAACAGAAGGAAATCACATAGTTAAGCTAAACCTGGCCAGCTAGTTTCTTTAATGTGGCGAACCACTCGTTGTGAAGCCATTGTTCCTTCAACATGCAATATAATTTCATCATCTGCTAATTCTATTCCTTTAGGCTTTGCTTGCTTTTGCAAGTGCTTCATACACCTTTATATATATGTTACACAAGCAATCAAGTTAAAGCAGTTAGAAGAAAAGAAGACGTGCTTTATACTGAGCCTAAAAAACAACTACGCTAATTATATAAGAATAATTACTTATGTATTTCTTTGACAAACATATCATAAGCAGGGAAGTGAAGTTGGTGACCGGTAGGAGCCGTTAGAGTCTCAAATGTGTATCTTCCGTTGATGACATCTACGGGGAGAGGAATAATTGACCCCAGATAGACAAATGCATCTTCACCCACACTTGGTTCATGATCAGCCTAATCAATCACATGAATAAAAACTTGATGCATTATTATAATTTATAAAAAGCTGATCAGCGTCACAAGTCAGAACAAAATTAAATTTCCGTACAAGAAGCGGCATGATGTCTGAGTAAAAGAGAGAGATATCATCTTGCTCTGGGGATAGGGTTGCTTGAATCCTCTTGTCTTCACTCTCCTTACCTACTGTTTCCTTTGAACACACAAGTAAAGTGTAAGAACATGCATTAACGACTCAGGGTCCAAGAAATGAAGTGGTCAAGAATCAATATTTTGGGGTTAGGTACCAAATGAGATTCATTGTCATCGGCGTGAGGTTGTTGCCACGCAAGCATCATATCAAACGTGAGACGAGTAAAGGAGCCATCTGTTATTTTCTCAAGTATGCTTTGACAAACCCGACACATCGCCTTTGAGCTGCAAAATTCGACAAATTTCCTCGAGTAAGTACCTCCGGCTCCAGGCTTCCATTGACTTTCAAACTCTTCCACCAGTTCATCAATGGTAGACTCCAGTTCCCTGCAACAACAATTATCACTAAATTGCTAATATGTGGCTTAATCAGTAACAAAACTATGCAAGCAACGAAATTTCAAAAATAATGTCATCAATTAGATATATAACTGAAACACAGTATTAACATATACCAGTCAGTAAAAGTAATAAAATAAACTAAGAACATAAATCAGCATATAAATTAGGCAAGAAGAAACGAAATCCCACAATAACTGCTCATTTTGGTTATCATCTTAAACCTTGTATAATCAAAACATAGATCTGCAAATATATATAGAGAGAAGGATAGAAAAAATACTGTGAGCATCTAAGAACGACGTCGTTTGCAATGGAGGACAAGTGCTTCATCTTCTTCCTCTCGTGATCTGTTTTCTTTTTTCTTGTTTTTTGGTTTGGCCCTCATCATTCGGTTGTAGAGATGTAGAGGAAAAAACTCTTCACTGGCAACTTCTGCATGTGCCGCGTGGCACTCCCATGCAAATAGGCGGAAACTGAGAATCATATATAAAGCGATGTCGTTAAAGTGAAAGTGAGAAAAAAAAATCGCAACCTTTTCTTGTTTTTGTTGACCATCCCTATTCTAAAACTTTTTGTTGTCACGAAAAGTATATATATTGCAAACTCACGCTATAGTTGATGTGGGCTGGAATTATATCTATATCTACGAAGTCACTTTTAAAAGTAACTTCCTATCAAACCTTATAACAATTATATTTATATTTGCATCATCTTTTTCAAATTTTCAAATCTTTCCAACCACGATTTTCTCTCCTCTTTCCAAAACTTCGTTCAGCTATAACGTTCAAAAAATCTGTTCTTACAAAATAACAATCATGGTTTTCTTCTCATCTTATTTCATATTCCGACTTTTTCTTTCCGGAGATATTTTGTTCCTCCTAATTCTATGTTTTCTTCTTAAACTCTTTTCACGTTTCATCTCAATTTCGTTTCACAGATCCCTTTCTCGAACAAATTCCTATCTCAATTTATGAAACTATTGAGAGCAGAGAGAAGGAAGCAAGAAGATGATGATGATGGAAGAAGAGTTTTAAGACTGTGACAATGTGATACTCGAAGACATCGAGCTCTCTCTCATCCATCTCACTTCACCACCGTGCGATTACTCTCACTCTCACTCCCTCTCCTCCGTCTCTACTGATATTAGTCCATTGAAACGCTCCTCTCCGACGAGTCCAATCAACCCAAACGTAGAGTCTCTCCTCAAAACCCAATCTTGATGACCTCTCCTCTTCGTTTCACTTAGCCTGAAACTCAATCTTCCACCGTTGATGACAAAATCCGTTGCTAACACTCGAGCTCTGTTCCGGAAAAGCACCGTTTCATTCCAAGACTCCCGATACAGAGGTTTGTCATAGTTAAACCATTTCTTTAATCCCTCTTCTTATTATTTCACAAGTAGTTTAAGTGAAATTTGTTTAGGTGTCTTTTTTATATGCAAAGTTAGTTCTAATTTATATTGACATGGATTTTTATTAAAAATCATATTAGGAAACATAAAACATGACATGTCTTTAATTTTGAAAATAGAATTCATCGATGAGTTCTGTGATGAAATTCTGGAGAATTCAACAAAAAAAAAATCAATTTTCTTCAGATTTGAGAAAACCTAAGAAAGAACATGGATGTGTTTGATTCTTTCTTTTTCTCTTTGTAAACCTAACAAAAAATATTAACATTATTAACGTCTCTTCCCATTCTTTTTCTCTTTTTCCCTTTTTCTCCATCGCTCANTTATTAACGTCTCTTCCCATTCTTTTTCTCTTTTTCCCTTTTTCTCCATCGCTCAGTCCCGACACCGTTCTCAATCAGGATCCTCAATTTGATTCAGTTCTCTCTCTGATATCTATAGGAATTTGATTCAGGTATCGAAATTTGATTCAGGTCTCTCTCTAATTCACT
>OVAP01005818.1:119-12548 GCA_900406295.1 Aurinia saxatilis
GAATTTAAGATTTCTAGAACTTTTTTTTTATGATCTCTAACGTTGTTTGTAATATTAAGGCATTGATACCATTAGATAGTTTTAGAAAAATACTCGACTTTCCTTTGTATTAACCCACAATATTTAAGAATTTTTTTTTGATTTTTTTAAAGATCTTTAAACTTGTCCAAAATATTAACGCATCTATATCATTTGATAATTTTGAAAAAAAACTCAACTTTCATGTGTATTAACCCACCGAATTTAAGATTTATAGACTTTTTTATGATCTCTAACGGTGTCTATAATATTAAGGCATTGATTCCATTCGGTAATTTAAAAAAAATACTCGAGTTTCGTGTGTATTAACCCACAATATTTAAGAAAAAAAATTCGATTTTTTTGTATGATCTTTAAACTTGTCAAAAATATTAGAACATCTATATCATTTGATAATTTTGGAAAAAGACTCATCTTTCGTGTGTATTAACCCACCAAATTTAAGATTTTTAGACATTTTTTTTATGATCTCTACTGGTGTCTGTAATATTAAAGCATTATACCATTAGGTAATTTTAGAAATTACGACTTTCTTGTGTATTAACGCAAAATATTTAAGAAAAAATTTCGATTTTTTTTGTTTGATCTTTAAACTTGTCCAAAATATTAACACATCAATATAATTTGATAATTTTTTAAAAAACTGAACTTTCGTGTGGATTAACCCACCGAATTTAAGATTTCTAAGCTTTTTTTTAATGATTTCTAACGGTGTCTATAATATTAAGGCATTGATACCATTCGGTAATTTTAGAAATTACGACTTTCTTGTGTATTAACGCAAAATATTTAAGAAAAAATTTCGATTTTTTTTGTTTGATCTTTAAACTTGTCCAAAATATTAACACATCAATATAATTTGATAATTTTTTAAAAAACTGAACTTTCGTGTGGATTAACCCACCGAATTTAAGATTTCTAAGCTTTTTTTTAATGATTTCTAACGGTGTCTATAATATTAAGGCATTGATACCATTCGGTAATTTTAGAAATTACGACTTTCTTGTGTATTAACGCAAAATATTTAAGAAAAAATTTCGATTTTTTTTTGTTTGATCTTTAAATTTGTCCAAAATATTAACGCATCTATATCATTTGATAATTTTGAAAAAAAACTCAACTTTCATGTGTATTAACCCACCGAATTTAAGATTTATAGATTTTTTTATGATCTCTAACGGTGTCTATAATATTAAGGCATTGATTCCATTTGGTAATTTAAACAAAATACTCGAGTTTCGTGTGTATTAACCCACAATATTTAAGAAAAAAAATTCGATTTTTTTGTATGATCTTTAAACTTGTCAAAAATATTAGAACATCTATATCATTTGATAATTTTGGAAAAAGACTCATCTTTCGTGTGTATTAACCCACCAAATTTAAGATTTTTAGACATTTTTTTTATGATCTCTACTGGTGTCTGTAATATTAAAGCATTATACCATTAGGTAATTTTAGAAATTACGACTTTCTTGTGTATTAACGCAAAATATTTAAGAAAAAATTTCGATTTTTTTTGTTTGATCTTTAAACTTGTCCAAAATATTAACACATCAATATAATTTGATAATTTTTTAAAAAACTGAACTTTCGTGTGGATTAACCCACCGAATTTAAGATTTCTAAGCTTTTTTTTAATGATTTCTAACGGTGTCTATAATATTAAGGCATTGATACCATTCGGTAATTTTAGAAATTACGACTTTCTTGTGTATTAACGCAAAATATTTAAGAAAAAATTTCGATTTTTTTTTGTTTGATCTTTAAATTTGTCCAAAATATTAACGCATCTATATCATTTGATAATTTTGAAAAAAGTCAATTTTCGTGTGTATTAACTATTAACCCACCAAATTTAAGATCCATAGGGTTTTTTTATATGATATCTAATGGTGTCTATAACATTATGACATTGATACCATTTGGTAATTTTAGTAAAATATTCGACTTTCGTGTGTATTAACCCACAATAATTAAGAAATTTTTTTGATTTTTTATATGATCTTAAAACGTGTCCAAAATATTAACGTATCTATATCATTTGATAATTTTGGAAAAATACTCAACTTTCATCTGTAATAACCCACTGAATTAAAGATTTCTAGACTTTTTTTTTTTATGATTTATAACGGTGTCTATAATATTAAGGCATTGATACCATTCCGTAATTTTATAAAAATACTCGATTTTCGTGTGTATTAACCCACCATATTTAAGAATTTTTTTGATTTTTTTGAATGGTAAAAAAACTTGTCCAAATATTAATGCATCTATATCATTTGATAATTTTGAAAAACACAACTTTCTTGTGTATTAACCCACTGAATTAAAAAAATTCTAGACCTTTTTTTTTATATCTCTAACCTTGATTGTAATACTCGACTTTCGTGTGTATTAACCCATAATATTTAAGAATTTTTTTTCATTATTTTTGTTTGATCTTTAAACTTGTCCAAAATATTAACGCATCTATATCATTTGATAACTTAAAAAAAAACTCAATTTTCGTGTGTATTAACCCACCGAATTTAAGATTCCAAAGTTTTTTTTAATATGATCTCTAACGGTGTCTATAATATTAAAGCATTGATACAATTCGGTAATTTTCGATAAATAGTCGACTTTCGTGTGTATTAACCCACAATATTTCAGAATTTTTTTCGATTTTTTTTGTGTGATCTTTAAACTTGTCTAATATATTAACTCATCTATATCATTTCATAATTTTGGATAAATACTTAACTTTGGTGTATATTAACCCACTGAATGTAAGCTTTCTTGACCCTTTTTATAATCTCTAATGGTGTCTATAATATTAAAGCATTGATACAATTCGGTAATTTTAGAAATATACTCGACCTTCGTGTGTATTAACGCACAATATTTAAGAACTGTTTTCGATTTTTTTTGTATGATCTTAAAATTGTCCAAAATATTAACTCATCTATGTCATTTGATTATTTTTGAAAAATGCTCAACTTTCGTGTGTATTAATCCATCAAATTTAAGATTTATAGACGGTTCTTTTATGATCTCTAACGGTGTCTGTAATATTGAGGCATTGATACTATTTAGTAATTTTAGAAAAATACTCAACTTTCGTGTATATTAACCCACAATATTTAAGATTTTTTTTTTTTTAATCTTTAAACTTGTCCAAAATATTAACACATCTATATCAATTGATAATTTTGAAAAAAACTCCATTTTCGGGTGTATTAACCCACCGAATTAAAGATTTTTCTAGCCTTTTTTTTATATGATCTCTTACGGTGTCTATAATATTAATGCATTGATACCATTCGGTAATTTCAGAAAAATACGACTTTCGTGTATATTAACCCACAATATTTAATAAAAAAAATTTCGATTATTTTGTTTGATCTTTAAACTTGTCCAAAATATCAACTCATCTATATCTTTTGTTAATTTTTGAAAAATAGTCAATTTTCATGTGTATTGGCCCACCGAATTTAAGATTTCTAGATTTTTTTTATGATGTCTAACGGTGTCTATAATATTACGGCATTGATTCCATTCGGTAATTTTAGAAAATACTCGACTTTCATGTGTATTAACCCACAATATTTAAGATTTTTTCAATTTTTTTTGTATAATCTTTAAACTTGTCCAAAATATTAATGCATCTATACCATTTGATTAATTTTGAAAAATATTCAACTTTCGTGTGTATTAACCCACAATATTGAAGAATTTTTTTTGCTTTTTTTGTATGATCTTCAAACTTGTCCAAAATATTAACACATCTATATCATTTGATAATTTTGGAAAAAGACTCAAATTTCGTGTGTATTAACCCACCTAATTTAAGATTTTTAGACATTTGTTTTATGATATGTAATGGTGTCTGTAATATTAAAGCATTATACCATTTGGTATTTTTAGAAAAATACTCGATTTTTGTGTGTATTAACCCACAATATTTAAGAATTCTATTACAATTTTTTTGTTTGATCTTTAAACTTGTCTGAAATATTAACGCATCAATATCATTTGATAATTTTTTTTAAAACTGAATTTTCGTGTGTATTAACCCACCGAATTTAAGATTTCTAGGTTTTTTTTGTGATCTCTAACAGTGTCTATAATATTAAGGCATTGATACCATTCGGTAATTTTAGAAAAATACGACTTTCGTGTGTATTAACCCAAAATATTTAAGAAAAAATTTCGATTTTTTTTGTTTGATCTTTAAACTTGTCAAAAATATTGACGCATCTATATCATTTGATAATTTTGGAAAAAGACTCAACTTTCGTGTGTATTAACCCACTGAATTTAAGATTTTTAGACATTTTTTTTATGATCTCTAATAGTGTCTGTAATATTAAGGCATTATACCATTTGGTAATTTTAGAAAAATAGTCGATTTTTGTATGTATTAACCCACAACATTTAAGAATTATTTTGATTTTTTTTTGTTTGATCTTTAAACTTGTCCAAAATATTAACACATCAATATCATTTGATAATTTTTCAAAAAAACTGAATTTTTGTGTGTATTAACACACCGAATTTAAGATTTCTAGGCTTTTTTTA
Organism: Aurinia saxatilis; assembly: GCA_900406295.1. Taxonomy (NCBI): domain Eukaryota; kingdom Viridiplantae; phylum Streptophyta; class Magnoliopsida; order Brassicales; family Brassicaceae; genus Aurinia; species Aurinia saxatilis. Next base: position 4,722 of record OVAP01005818.1, read on the forward strand.
TGATCTCTAACGGTGTCTATAATATTAAGGCATTGATACCATTCGGTAATTTTAGAAAAATACGACTTTCGTGTGTATGAACTCAAAATATTTTTAAAAAAATTTCGATTTTTTTTGTTTGATCTTTAAACTTGTCAAAAATATTAACGCATCTATATCATTTGATAATTTTGAAAAAGTCAATTTTCGTGTGTATTAACCCACCAAATTTAAGATTCCTAGACTTTTTTTATATGATATCTAATGGTGTCTAAAACATTAAGGCATTGATACCATTTGATAATTTTAGGAAAATACTCGACTTTCGTGTGTATTAAATCACAATAATTAAGAATTGTTTTCGATTTTTTTCTTTATGATCTTAAAACTTGTTTAAAATATTAATGTATCTATTTCATTTGATAATTTTGGAAAAATACTACACTTTCGTCTGTATTAACCCACTGAATTTAAGATTTCTAGACCTTTTTTTTATGATCTCTAACGGTGTCTATAATATTAAGACATTGATACCATTCCGTAATTTTATAAAAATAGTCGATTTTCGTGTATATTAACCCAGCATATTTAAGAATTTTTTTGATTTTTTTGTATGATAAAAAAACTTGTCCAAATATTAATGCATCTATATCATTTGATAATTTTGAAAAAACACAACTTTCGTGTGTATTAACCCACTGAATATAAAATTTCTAGACCTTTTTTTTTTTTTTTTATCTCTAACGGTGTCTGTAATACTCAACTTTCGTGTGTATTAACCCACAATATTTAAGATTTTTTTTCATTTTTTTTGTTTGTTCTTTAATCTTGTTCAAAATATTAACGCATCTATATCATTCGATAACTTAAAAAAAACTCAATTTTCATGTGCATTAACCCACCGAATTTAAGATTTCAAGGTTTTTTTTAATATGATCTCTAACGGTGTCTATAATATATAAGCATTGATACAATTCGATAGTTTTAGATAAATAGTCAACTTTCATGTGTATTAACCCACAATATTTAAGATTTTTTTTTTGGTGATTTTTAAACTTGTCTAAAATATTAACGCATCTATATCATTTGATAATTTTGGAAAAAAAACACAACTTTTGTGTTTATTAACCCACTAAATAGAAGATGTCTAGACATTTTTTTTATGATTTCTAACGGTGTCTATAATATTAAAGCATTGATACCAATTCGTAATTTTAGAAAAATACTCGACTTTTGTGTATATTAGCCCACAATATTTAAGAAATGTTTCTGATTTTTTTTGTTTGATGTTTAAACTTGTCCAAAATATTAACTCATCTACATCTTTTGATAATTTTTGAAAAATACTCAATTTTCGAGTGTATTGGCCCACCGAATTTAAGATTTCAAGACTTTTTTATAATGTCTAACGGTGTCTATAATATTAAGGCATTGATACAATTCGGTAATTTTNGACTTTCGTGTGTATTAAGCCACAATATTTAAGAATTGTTTTCCGTTTTTTTGTATGATCTTTAGACTTGTCCAAAATATTAACACATCTACATCATTTGGTAATTTTGGAAAAATACTCAACTTTCGTGTGTATTAACCCACCGAATTTAAGAGTTCTAGAACTTTTTTTTTATGATCTCTAACGTTGTTTGTAATATTAAGGCATTGATACCATTAGATAGTTTTAGAAAAAATACTCGACTTTCGTTTGTATTAACCCACAATATTAAAGAATTTTTTTCGATTTTTTTTAATGATCTTTAAACTTGTCCAAAATATTAACGCATCTATATCATTTGATAATTTTGAAAAAAACTCAACTTTCATGTTATTAACCCACCGAATTTAAGATTTATAGACTTTTTTATGATCTCTAACGGTGTCTATAATATTAAGGCATTGATCTCTAACGGTGTCTATAATATTAAGGCATTGATACAATTCGGTAATTTTAGAAAAATACTCGACTTTCGTGTGTATTAACCCACCAAATTTAAGATTTCTAGACTTTTTTTTTTATGATCTCAAACGGTGTATGTAATATCAAGGCATTGATACCCTTAGGTAGCTTTAGAAAAATACTCGACTTTCGTGTGTATTAACCCACAATATTTAAGAAAAAATTTCAATTTTTTTTGTTTGATCTTTAAAATTGTCAAATATATTAACGCATCTATATCATTTGATAATTTTGAAAATGTCAATTTTCGTGTGTATTAACCCACCAAATTTAAGATTCCTAGGCTTTTTTTTATATGATATCTAATGGTGTCTATAACAGTAAGGCATTGATACCATTTGGTAATTTTAGGAAAATACTCGATTTTCGTTTGTATTAACCCACAATATTTAAGAATTTTTGTTGATTTTTTTTGTTTGATCTTTAAACTTGTCCAAAATATTTACGCATCAATATCATTTGATAATTTTAGAAAAAACTTAATTTTCGTGTGTATTAACCCACCGAATTTAAGATTTCTAGGCTTTTTTTTATTGATCTCTATCGTTGTGTATATTATTAAAGCATTGATACAATTCCGTGAAATTAAAAAATACTCGATTTTCGTGTGTATTAACCCACAATATTTAAAAAACTTTTTTGATTTTTTTGTATGATCTTTAAACTTGTACAAAATAGTAACACATTTATATCATTTGATAATTTTGAAAAAACTCAACTTTCGTGTGTATTAACACACTAAATTTAAGATTTCTATACCTCTTTTTTATGATCTCTAAGGTTGTCTATAATATTAAGGCATTGATATCATTCGGTAGTTTTAGAAAAATACACGACTTTCGTTTTTATTAACCCACAATATGTAAGAATGTTTTTCGATTTTTTTTGGTATGATCTTTAAACTTGTCCAAAATATTAAAGCATCTATATCATTTGATAATTTTGGAAAAATACTCAACTTTTGTGTGTATTAACCCACTGAATTTCAGATTTTTAAACTTTTTTTTTTATGATCTCTAACAGTGTCTATAATATTAAGGCATTGATACCATTTGGTAATTTTAGAAAAATACTCGACTTTCGTGTGTATTAACCCACAGTATTTAAGATTTTTTTTTCATTTTTTTTTGTTTGATCTTTAAACTTGTCCAAAATTATAACGCATCTATATCATTTAATAATTTTGAAAAAACTCAATTTTTGAGTGTATTAACCCACCAAATTTAAGATTTTTATGTTTTTTTTTAATATGATCTCTAACGGTGTCTATAATATTAAGGCAATTATACCATTTGGTAATTTTAGAAAAATACTCGACTTTCGTGTGTATTAATCCACAATATTAAAGAATTTTTTTCGATTTTTTGGTCTGATCTTTGAACTTGTCTGAAATATTGTCACATATATATCATTTGATAATTTTGGAAAATGACTCAACTTTCGTGTGTATTAACCCACCAAATTTAAGATTTCTAACGTTTTTTCATGATCTCTGATGGTGTCTGTAGTATTAAGGCATTGATACCATTTGGTAATTTTAGAAAAAATACTCAATTTTTGTGTGTATCCACAATATTTAAGATTTTTTTTTTTTTGATCTTTAAACTTGTCCAAAATATTAACGTCAATATCATTTGATAATTTTTTTAAAAACTGAATTTTCGTGTGTATTAACCCACCGAATTTAAGATTTCTAGGTTTTTTGTATGATCTCTAACGGTGTCTATAATATTAAGGCATTGATACCATTTGGTAATTTTAGAAAAATACTCGATTTTCGTGTGTATTAACCCACAATATTTAAGTTTTTTAATTTTTTTTTTGTTTGATCTTTAAACTTGTCCAAAATATTAACACATCTATATCATTTGATAATTTTGAAAAAAACTCAACTTTCGTGTGTATTAATCCACCAAAATTAAGATTTTAACATTTTTTTTTATGATCTCTAACGGTGTCTATAATATNCAAAATTAAGATTTCAACATTTTTTTTTATGATCTCTAACGGTGTCTATAATATTAAGCCAGTGATACCATTCAGTGATTTTAAAAAATACTCGACTTTCATGTGTATTAACCCACAATATTTAAGAAAAAAATTCGGTTTTGTTTTGTTATGATCTTTAAACTTGTCCAAAATATTAACCCATTTATATCATTTGATAATTTTGGAAAAATACTCAACTTTCGTGTGTATTAATCCACTGAATTTAAGATTTCTAAACCTTTTGTGATCTCTAACAGTGTCTATAATATTAAGGCATTGATACCATTTGGTAATTTTAGAAAAATACTCGACTTTCGTGTGTATTAACCCACAATATTTAAGAATTTTTTTTATTTTTTTGTTTGATCTTTAAACTCGTCCAAAATATTAACGCATCTATATCAATTGATAATTTTGAAAAAACTTAATTTTCGTGTGTATTAACCCATTAATTTAAGATTTTAGCATTTTTTATATGATCTCTAACGGTGTCTATAATATTAAGGCATTAATACAATTTGGTATTAACCCACAATATTTAAGAAATTTTTTCGATTTTTTTGTCTGATCTTTAAACATGTCTAAAATATTATTGCATCTATATCATTTGATAATTTTGGAAATATACTCAACTTTCGTGTGTATTAACCCACCAAAATTAAGATTTCAAGACCTTTTTTATGTCCTCTAACGGTGTCTATAATATTAAGGCATTGATACCGTTTGATAATTTTAGAAAAATATTCGACTTTCATGTCTACTAACCCACAATATTTAATTTTTTTTTTGATTTTTTTGTATGATCTTTAAACTTGTCCAAAATAGTAACACATCTATATCATTTGATAATTTTGAAAAAACTCAACTTTCGTGTGTATTAACCCACTGAATTAAAGATTTCTAGACCCGTTTTTATGATCTCTAACGTTGTCATTCAGTAGTTTTAGAAAAATATTTTATTTCCTGTGTATTAACCCACAATATGTAAGAAATGTTTTCGATTTTTTTTGTATAATCTTTAAACTTGTCCAAATATTAACCCATCTATATCATTTGATAATTTTGGAAAGATACTCAACTTTCGTATGTATTAACCCACTGAATTTAAGATTTCTAAACCTTTTTTTTTCCTGTAACAGTGTCTATAATATTAAGGCATTGATACCATTTGGTAATTTTAGAAAAATACTCGACTTTCGTGTGTATTAACCCATAATATTTAAGAATTTTTTTTCTTTTTTTTTGTTTGATCTTTAAACTTGTCCAAAATATTAACGCATCTATATCATTTTATAATTTTGAAAAAACTCAATTTTTGTGTGTATTAACCCACCGAATTTAATATTTTTAGGCTGTTTTAAACATGATCTCTAACGGTGTCTATAGTATTAAGGCAATTATACCATTTGGTAATTTTAGAAAAATACTCGACTTTCGTGTGTATTAACCCACAATATTAAAGATTTTTTTTTCTATTTCTTTTTGTCTGATCTTTAAACTTGTCTAAAATATTATCTCATATATATCATTTGATAATTTTGGGAAAAGACTCAATTTTCGTGTGTATTAACCCACCGAATTTAAGATTTCTAGACTTTTTTTTATGATCTCTGATGGTGTTTGTAGTATTAAAGCATTGATACCATTTGGTAATTTTAGAAAAAATAATCAATTTTTGTGTGTATTAACCCACAATATTTAAGATTTTTTTTTTTTTTTGATCTTTAAACTTGTCCAAAATATTAACGCATCGATATCATTTGATAATTTTTTTAAACTGAATTTTCGTGTGTATTAACCCACCGAATTTAAGTTTTTTAGGTTTTTTTTATGATCTCTAACGGTGTCTATAATATTAAGGGATTGATACCATTCGGTAATTTTAGAAATACGACTTAGTGTGTATTAACCCAAAATATTTAAGAAATTGTTTTGAATTTTTTTGTTTGATCTTTAAACTTGTCCAAAATATTAACGCATCTATATCATTTGATAATTTTGAAAAAGTCAATTTTCGTGTGTATTAACACACCGAATTGAAGATTCCTTGTCTTTTTTTTTATATGATATCTAATGGTGTCTATAATATTAAGGCATTGATACCATTTGGTAATTTTAGAAAAATATTTGACTTTCGTGTGTATTAACCCACAATATTTAAGAAAAAATTTCAATTTTATTTATGATCTTTAAACTTGTCTAATATATTAACGCATCTATATCATTTGATAATTTTGGAAAAATACTCAACTTTCGCCTGTATAACCCACTGAATTTAAGATTTCTATACTTTTTTTTAATGATTTCTAACGGTGTCTATAATATTAAGGCATTGATACCATTCCGTAATTTTATAAATATATTTTCGTGTGTATTAACCCAACATATTTAAGAATTTTTTTGATTTTTTGTATGAGCTAAAAACTTGTCCAAATATTAATGCATCTATATGATTTGATAATTTTGAAGAAACACAACTTTCGTCTGTATTAATCCACTGAATTTAAAATTTCTAGACCTTTTTTTATGATCTTTAACGGTGTCTGTAATACTCGATTTTCGTGTGTATTAACCCACAATATTTAAGATTATTTTTTTATTTTTTTTGTTTGATCTTTAAACTTGTCCAAAATATTAACACATCTATATCATTTGATAATTTTGAAAAAAAAACTCAATTTTTGTTTATATTAACCCACCGAATTTAAGATTTCTGGGCTTTTTTTATATGATCTCTAACGGTGTCTATAATATTAAGGCATTGATACCATTCAATAATTTTAGAGAAATACTCAACTTTCGTGTGTATTAACCCTCAGTATTTAAGAATTTTTTTGATTTTTTTTATTTGATCTTTAAACTTGTCCAAAATATTAACACATCTATATCAGTTGATAATTTTGAAAAAAACTCGATTTTCGTTTGTATTAACCCACCGAATTTAAGATTTCTAGGCTTTTTATTTATATGATCCCTAACGCTGTCTATAATTAAGGCATTGATATCATTCTGTAATTTTAGAAAAATATTCGACTTTCGTGTGTATTAACCCAAAATATTTAAGAATTTTTTTCGATTTTTTTTGTGTGATCTTTAAACTTGTCTAAAATATTAACACATCTATATCATTTGATAAATTTGGAAAAATACTCAATTTTCGTCTGTATTAACCCACTGAATTTAAGATTTCTAGACTTGTTTTCAAATGGCCTGCAAGGAATTGAATCATACTTGAGGTTTAGAGCATAAGACTTGAGAGAGAGAGATGAAGGTTTCTACTTACTGTCTTGGTTGTTGTGATAAACCTTACCAATCTGTGAGTCAAAGGCTGTGGAAAGACTTGTTGAACCTGAAGNTTGGTTGTTGTGATAAACCTTACCAATCTGTGAGTCAAAGGCTGTGGAAAGACTTGTTGAACCTGAAGTTATTAAGATCAAATTGCTACTTGATACAAAATCAACAGAAACAACTAAATAGAAAAGAATGAGCCTAAGAGGCTGCTGCTTTGTTCATGTTGTTGATTTTGACTGCTACAGGGTCTGAACAATAAGGGCTGTTTCCAAATAGAACATCATATGGCCTGCATTGAAATGTTTCATACTTAAGACTTTGTGTGTATGTATCTAAGAGAAAGAGAGAGTAACGAGTCTACTTACTGTCTTGAAGTGATAGACCTTAACCAATCTGTGAGGCAAAGGCTATGGAAAGACTTGCTGCAAGTTGCAACTGACGTTGTCATATGTAATCTGCTCGCGTCCCACTTCCAGTTCCAAGCTCCTCATCTAAGTTTTGAATAAATGGGATGTCAGTGAACTATCACCAGATTACTATTCTGTACTATGAAGAATTGGCTTTTTTTCGTTTGGTTTGGGAAGTTACCAGCTGGTAGAAACTGTGCATAGCAT
>OVAP01005821.1:0-12545 GCA_900406295.1 Aurinia saxatilis
GACAGTTGTAGTTTTAAGGTCTTAATATAGGCTAAAAACATACTTATTACATATGACATAAGCTTCCATGTCATAAGTAGATGAGTATGGTACACATAGGATTTTTCAATAAAGTGAATTCTAAATTAATATATAGGAGGATTTGTTAACTAAAAAAATTATTAATTTATAGAGATATTAATTAATTGATAAATTAATAATTATTAATTTATATATAGATTTTTTGTTTATTATTTTCTTTTAATTTTTCTTTTTAAGATAAGTAAATGTATTATAGTTTACATATTCCATAACTTATTTTTGTCTAAACTTCTTTATGCTTTTACTGTCATTTTGAGTCTCGACTTGGACAATTAATATACTACACGAGACAATAGTAGACTGCTTCCGACACTGTAAAATTCGTTCAGGGAATGTTGTATCAACAAATTTGGAAGATGGGTCAACTACTGAAAAAGACATTCATGAATTTGAAGTTTTGATTCATAATCTCGGTTATCGGAATAAAATGGATATCGATAGCCTATTTGACTATCCGAGAGAAAATGATACTTGCTCTGGAGTTTAAAGTTTAGAAAAAGTTGCAGCCAAAACCCTAAATGATGATGATGAAGTTGAAGACGAGATAACAATACCTTTGGATGTAGTTATGCATAAGGAAGCAATTATTGCGTCTAAAACTCTTCATATATTTTTTTTTATAAAGATTGAGAAAACAACACCATGAATTGTTTATGCAATAAAACAATTTAGAGATGAGCTCCAACGAGATTCAAACTCCAAGAAGAAAAAAATAACATTTGAGTCATATGTTAGTAGATTATCTTAGAGACATAATATATATATATATATATATATGTATAAGATTTATAATTATTAATTTATGTTACTATTGGGACTATATTTTATATAGAAGTTTTATAAAAAATATTATCTTATCGAATTAATCATTTTTTACACCGGTCCCAACTACGGACACGAAAAATTTATTAGTTTATAGTGATTAATAATTTATAGAGTATTAATTTAGAGAGGTTCTACTATATATAGGAGGACAAAACCTAAAGTGAGAATATATAATTTTGTACGTTGAAATAGTAAGTTTCTTATTTTCAGTATATTTTTTCCATTTTTTTTTTTCTCATTCTTGTTCCTTGTCAAATTTGATAAGGAATTTTTTCTTCTATAATTCCTCACTGAACATTACTTGAAAATGGTACAAAAATATTAGGAATGAAGAGGAACGTGATATTCCTCCTCATGCTCTTCCTCAAAATTGGTCACCATTTGGAGCATGGGGAAAAAAATATAAGGGAATAAAGAGGTTAGTTCTAACAAATGAACCTATACAAATGGCATGTTTCCTCAAGCAAGGAAGCACGAGAAGTGCATGTTCCTCTAAACTAACCATCGTATATATATATATATATATATATATATATCACATATAAACAAATCAATTACTACGTACATATAAAGATTTGTGATGAAAAAAAAATCATCGTATTACCTTCGCTAGTACTCACTCGTTAGTGGTCGTAAACTGTTGATTACTGGCTTGTTAAAGATGCGTCGTGTTCTATTACTCATGACCCTGATCACGTATGTGGTTTGCATGAACGAAGAAGAGCACTGTGGGGACATGTTCAAGAGCTTTCTTGAGGGAATATCTGCGCAACCATCTCCACAGTATTGCAGAGGAGTGACCCACTTGAACAACGCGCTCAAGCTCACTTCTCGGATTACTGTAATAGATCATTCTCATTAGTCTATTTATCCATTCTTTAACCGTGTTAAGTTTAGCGGGTGCATGGGATGATTGAAATAACAATGTGTAGTTGCAGGGACTGAAGACAGAGAAGCTACAAAAACGGTGTGAATGCCCGGAATTAGATGTCATTTGGAAAGTAAGATGTCTACCTTGCCCACAATCCCCAGACACAAATGAGACTAAACATGTGGATGTTCTATAGATTTCTATTGGTATTCATGTTGAGACTAAACTATAACTATAAGTTTCGTTTTGTCGTAAAATTTCCCTAGTACATAGATTTCGTTTTACGTCATTTGGATTGAATCCATTTTAAGAAGTATAGATATTGTCTTATCTAAAGTTTAATAACAAAAGAGAGATTTGACACACAATGAGAATGCCTAAGGTTCATTTCATATTCGGTTTTCTTTTTCCTTTTGTAAATTATCTCACAAAAGACACATTGCAAATTATCTCAAATACATAGAGAGACGATGCAAAGAGCAGATCATCCTCTTTTCTCTTTTCATATCTCCTCCGGTTGTTCCATTCTCGTAACCTCGCGTATACCATATCGATATAGTCACATATTAATTTTGTTTATTCATGATTTATTCAAAATAAAACTAACATAAATTTCCTCTCCACTCTTATAAGTTGTAAATTGTATTTTCCATAGCTAATGATAATATCAATTTTGTCTTCTATTTCCTTGTAGATTTTACCATCGACAAGTTACCTAACACCACTTCTCTTGAAAGTAATTGTGACTTTTTATTTATGAAGCAAGTTGATTCTTTACTTGTCCAAATTGACAAGAATTGAGCCGAAGAAAAGATTTCAATAATTCCCTTCGCCCACTTTATATAGAACTGAATTTATGACAAAAGTGGTAAGTTAATTTAGATGTAAAAATTAATGGTAAGAGATTAGACCAAGAGCTAATAGCTCAACTGGTAAAGATCTCATGCAAAGCCTAGAGGTCGCCGGTTCGAGTGGCTCTTGGGACGGGACCATATAACATGNAAAAAAAAAAATGGTAAGAGATTACAAAACATTATAAAGTATATTTTAGTCTCATACTCTTTTGTTGAAGAAAATATGTGGACTCTTAATGATGACTGCAGTTAATCATGTTACCAATCAACGATCCAATAAAAACAAAGTGGTAAAAACACCTTTCGCTATCCATTCAACCCCCGAAAAGAAGCTTGACTTTCCGAACTCAACCTTAAATATCATTCTCTCAAAAAAACTATATCATTTCTTTAAGGATTTTGGTCATCAAACGTCTGAGTGTTCTTTTGCTGTTTTGATTCATGAAATAGTACAATTACAACCTCGAAAATCAACAGGTGCCTCGCCAAAAGGCTTTACTTTTACAACTTTCCCATCTAATGTTGCAGCGACTTTGGGAAAACTACAATCAAAATGTTTTAACTTTTCTGTTGATTTTCATTCATTACTTCTTAGCCACTCGTTTCTGAACTTTCTTCAACTTACCAACTTTTCCAGCTTCCTGTAGATTCCAAAACTAAAGTTATAACCAAATATGTAAAGATGATTAGCCTAAGTTAGCGAGGTTGGAGAAGAAGCTTACTCGTATATTCCCTATATCATGTAATGGTTGTTTAGTTGCTTCTTTGCCGGCATGGCTAATCCCAGCAGGCTTCTTACTGTCTACTGACTGCATCAGCTTATCGGATTTTACAATCTCTTCTCGATTGCTACATTTGGAGGCTAAACAGCCACAAGACGGCCCACATCCGCTTCCATTTGCCCTGCATTTGCAGCTTTTGGTCTTGCACAAAGATTTCTTAGTGCAAGAGCAACACATCTCTGCTTTGTTCTCTTCCTTTTTGCAGAGCATTTCCTCAGAAATTTCTGGTTGAGATGGCTCCAACTTTGATAGATCGTTGGTGTCGCTAAGCATTTCCGCACAAGTTTTTGGTTGAGATGGCTCCAAGTTTGATTGATCATTGGTATTACAGAGCGTTTCCTCAGGAGTTTTAGGTTGAGATAGCTCCAAGTTTGATTGATCATTGGTACTGCAGAGCGTTTCCTCATTAGATTTTGGTTGAGATGCCCCCATGTTTGATTGATCATCGGTATTCTTGCTGGAAACAGAGTATTCTGGTTCTCCCTGATGAACAAGTTGGAACTAAAAATTAGACCGCAAATAAAAAGAAGCTGACTTGGTGTTAAAGCGATAATATTAAACATTAAATTTCACACTGAACCTGAACTTTATTTGTTTCACTGTGTTGGGATTTGGTCATTTCCAACTGGCTGACCAGAGTACTCAGTTTGTTAAATTCCTCTTTAAGTTCCTTTAATTCTGAATCCATTGGAGTGTGGTTGATTCGGATGTCAGATGACGCAGAGCTAAAAAAACGAGAAGCAAAGATAAGCATCCAAGAGAATACAATTTGAAGTAACAGCAAAAGTTTAGCTACTATCAAACTTACCAGGAGTTTTCCTCTCCCTCAAATTCTGCCTTCAACATATCCTTCTCTAGGCTGAACTTTTTGAGCTCTTCAGCCATTCTGATAAAATAGCAAAGGAACACATAATTTCAGTGTACTGGAGTATAAGTCATTTTATTAGCTCAACATAGGGTGTTTTCCAGATAGAAGCATGGTAACTTGGAAATAAATAACAAGAAGAAAGGGATATTCATATTAATCCCAGAAATTTTCCTTAAGAAGCTTACTCTTTTATTTGGCGTTCGTAATTAGAATGAATCCTATTCAACTTCATTAGTAGCCCAACTTCATTGCTAGACTCCTGCAAAATCAGAACCAGAAACCATTTGGAATTCCAACTTAAAGTAATAAATAGAAAGACACATATATCAAGAAATATCAAGAATCTATATCTTCGTCCAGAAGTGAACATATACAAAAGATCCTAAATAAAGGTTTCAAACCAATAGTGCAGTCGAAACCTCATGTAAAACTTAACCCAATGCTTAAACTCTTGTTAAAACTAAGATGGTGCAGTGATGCTTAGGCTCAAGAACCCATACCTGAACTTTGGAGGTTGTTTCTTTTGATACGCCTGAAAAAGTACAGAGACAATTTAGCACAAAAAAAAAACAAAAAAAAAGGGAATGGATATTAGCTAGCTATTCTGTGACCATTATTTTTGTTTGAAGAAATCCTTTTAGATTGCGGCAGCAATTTTAGGCGCTTCAGGGCTGTCAAAGCTTGTGTATTCTTAAGCTGCAAAATCTGATGAATAGAATATAGAAATCATCAAATGTAAGAACTCAATAAANAATGTAAAAACTCAATAAAAACGGTTACAGAACACTTTTTTTTTTTTTTAACACTACACATAGCATAGAAGAATCAGCAAAATGGAATCATGGATACCAGTTTCTGGCGCCTGTTCAAAGCTGACAGTAGATGTTTCTCGAACTCGAATTTCCTTAGCTCTTTTTTTACCTGTGAGTAGAGAAAAGCAATTTCCTTAAGAACCTGAGGTTTCATAACTCTGACCACTAGGTCTGTTAGGTTACAGAGCACTGGACAAGGCGTACACAATTGTTGACCAAGCTCCTCAAGAGAAAGGATGTACCCAAACTGCTATTGGCGTACAGTTTTCAAAATGGAACTACCGTAACTAGGACCCCCGCTGAGTACTGGGTACGTAAACCATATTTGCAACAAACATTTCAAATTAAAATTTAAACTAAAATCATGGGGATCAAGAACGTGTAAAATGTAAATCAAGGAAGGCAGGTGACCAGATGATCAAGTGTCATTTACATCCATTTGGACTTGGCCGCATCATGATGTAACACGAGGGGAATCTACTACTTTGTATTTCGACATTCAATCATATACCATAAAAAAATGTATAGACATTAGACCAGCTACCTGTAAAATTTCCTTTTCTAGTGAAGCTTTCAAGAGTCTGAATTGCATAGAGTCTATCTTGATCTTGCACTGCAACTTAACCTGAAGAGTAGTCACAACCCAAAAAGTTGAAAAACCAACAGCAACTGGTGCATTTAAAAAAATAGTTGCAGCAAGATGATTACCTTTTGCGCCTTTAATTTCTGGACTTCGCCATCAGACTGCTTAAAATGACTATCAGTGCTATGCTTCTTTGTCGAGCTGCTAGAGTGCAAATTTGACTTACTCCTTGAGCTCATAGCCTATGCAAATATCAAGGTTACAAATGTTCATGGCAAGATGGGTATAGCATGAATGTCTGTTTACGGAAATCTGAAAAACGATTCACCTTATCTTTTGCAGCACTGGACTTGTGAGAAATCACCCTGCTTCCAGCAGAAGAACTGACTGAAACATCAGCCAGTTTGGACCTTAACTCTTCCACATCACGCTGCAAGTTCCGAGACATATCATTTCAAGATGACACAATACACAATAGGTACCTCACATCTAAGGAGGTAAACGTTAAGGAAATGTAAAGTGCAGGACTAAACCAAATCATATCACCAAAGATTACAATACACTAAGCTCCATTGAGTCCAGTAATATCAATGATCTAATGCCACTATCACCCAAGAATTGTATAAGAAAATTTCTGCGCACGGGAATCATCCATGAATCGAAGTTCATACGACAGTCTTGGAAATCAATTTTGTAAAAGCAACAACACAAGAATCGATGTTGTAGATTTGAAAATCGGAGAAGGAAATTCAAAAAAATGGGAAGAGGGAAAACCTTGAGAGTTTGATTCACGGATTCCAGATCCCGAATCCTGTTCTGGTAGAGCTTTTCCGCATCCTCTCCAATATTTGCCTCCTTCGATCGGAGATTCCGCTTCGTCATCTCCGGCGATGAGTTGCTACTTTCTCGACAGCAACAGCAACGCTCCCTTCTCTCTTTCCTAATTGGTGAAAAGACGCTGAGAGAGAAAGATACTTAAATGAGTACTATACTGTGAATTCAAAATCGGACCGTTTTCACCGCACCATGATTCCAATCCAGTCTAGTGTATTGACTAAACCCGGATACAGATGGAACCAGACAACCCTGGTTTACTCTTTAGATCTAAAAAAAAAGAAAAAGAAAAAAAAATCAGTATTTTTTTTTTTTAGCAACCATTCATAGATTAAAACATAAAAAAACTAGACGTCGTGGAAAATTGTTTACATAATCGAATTCTAAAGATCTTATGTGTACCGATCGAACCAGACAATCCGCCTTTGTATTTGTTATCCATCGAATGTATTGAGAAGGAAGAAAATTGTTATTTAATCTCACAAAACGTATCTAACAGGATATCAAAAACTGGTCAATCTTGCGGTACTTGAATAATAGTAAGCAGCTCCATGCAATCGATCTGGAAACAGAAACACAATAAGTTGAGTTTCAATAGTGTCTGCATCACCATAAGGAGGGTCTCAAACTCGGTATGCAGTGGAGAAAGCCTTCGTCGGGTTCCTTTACCCCTAGTAGTGTAATATGATCCCCATGACCATAGATCCATCCCAAGTCCGAAGTTCTCTCCGTGTTACTCCACAAACCATCCACTTGACAGTACATAATTGGCTCACCTGATCCCCCGTCAAAATCCTCTGGTTGATTCGAGGATTCAAGAAATTGAGCCCCTTACTATGCTAAACTCTCCCTTTCCACCAAAATTGTAACACTTCCGTAGTATTAAACTCCAAACCACAAAAAAATCTTGTTATTCCTAGATTTCCAAATAAACCAGTGAATCCATAAATACTTGGTTTTAGTTTCCGACCAAGTTGCATCATTACCATTCTGATCAGGGAGGTGCCAAAATAGATAATTCATATTCGCATAAATCGAACCACTCGAGAACATGTTATCATTCCTCGAGTATTTGGCCAATTCTCATATTTTAATCGCCCTTGGACATTCAAATAAGGCAAAATTAATTGTCTCTTCAGCCTGCCCACATCGTGGGCACCTCGTATCCAAGCATACTCCTCTCTCTCACAATCGGGTAAAGATTGTCATGGAACCGGTAAGCGCTTGTCAAATGAAGTGTTTAATTTTAATTGGGCATTGAAGCTACTAAGCGTGAGCCTGTAAGACTGTAGTACTAGGCTCCAAAATATATGGAGTATCTTCCATATGACTCAATGAGCAACCAACCCATAACCTGACTTAACTATATATTTTTCCGATTTTGTAAAATGCCATAAGAGCTTGTCTTGACTAATCTGTAGACGGAAAGCTAAGCCTTGCACTTCTTTTATTTTATCTAAACAAATTATATTTTATTATTATTTCCAAAATAGTCTAACCAGTCACAAAATAATATGTATATTGTTTAAAAAAGAGTAATTGAACAAACAAGCAAATAATTAGAAAGTAATTGCAAAAAGGCAAAGTGACAATTACGTAAATATTGAGCACCAATCTTTCACCCGTTTTTTACCAGAATACCATTTTTCCTCTTTGTCAATAACTTTCAAAATGTATTGATTCATTGCCTGTTTTTCTGTTCTTGCGCTTTGTTTCTTGAGCCAATAACGTGACATATCTAACTATTTTTTAAAAAAAATCAAAAAGTTGTCATTTCTAATCAATGTGACCCTCTACACTTTTTAGCAACACTTTGAGACGTTTTCTCTTTCTCTTTCACCTTTAAACACAATTCTGCTTTCTCTTTCAATTTTCTTTCTAAATACCCTAGTTCTACAAACCAAACCGGAGAACATAGAGACCACCACCGTCCATGAGTGTTTGTTTAGACGCGGCAAAGAACCCGATGGCGAAAGATTTCATCGGTATGTGGATTTGGAGTTAATTGGTGAACTTGTCGAAGTTCTGAAGAAAGAAGAACTAGATTTTATTCGTACTTCACACTTTGGCCGACTGCTAGAGATATTTGGCATGATGTTGGAGATAGACAGTAGCTTTGCATACTCGGGGAAATTGTTGCACTTTCTTCTCTCCCGGCACTTAGTCACCGTGAAAAAACACGAGATCTGGTTTGTTTTCGCCGGCAGACCTACAAGATTCGCTCTCCCCAAATTCAAATCTATGACGAGTTTAAACTGTGGGAATATTCCGGTGAAGGAGAAGCCAACCGAGAAGCGCACGGCGGTTGACCAAGTTAATGAAACTCCATTATGATATACTCTGTTTGGGATGCAGAAGAATGTGTCGGCCAAGTGGATTATCAAATGCTTACAAAAAAATCTTGTTTCTGATAAGCGCAACCATATAAATTGCGCTTGTTTGGTTTTTCTCTATGGAATCATTTTGACATGGTCTGGTGGTATGGATTTACTCGATTCGGAGATTGATGTTATGAGGGACTTAGATGCATTCTCGAGTTACCTATGAGGTAAGGTTTCTTTCGACATGTCCTCCATAAAGACCAAAGATGTTGAACACATAGCCCAACCTAGTGTAGCAGTTCAAGGTTTTGCCCACGTAATCACTACAAGAAAATCAGGTATTCACAGCGTACGAAAAACGCTATGTATCAATTCCATAGCGATTTAGTACACACTTTATATGCCCCCGTTATAATAGATCCGAGACTTTAGGTAGCACTTTTTGATAATGCTATCATAATTTCATTTAATATAGCGGTGTTTTATGTGCTATATTTACTTATACAATAGCAATTTTATTTTGCTATGAAATGCTAATTACTTGATTATATTTTGCAATTTTTGTAAATATAATAATTATTTATTGATATTAGTTTTGTAATATTTAAGAAATTAATATAATAAACCTTAATAACCTTTATATATATATATATATATATTTGTATATACTGAAATAATGCAATTACCTAATTACAATTTAATCGAAAGATTGCTTCAGTCAAAACTTTTCCTGTAAAAAAGCCCAAACGAAATCAAAACTGAGAAACAGTAATCCAAAATCAAAATTGCATACTGAAACTGAAATGTTTGACATACCTTTGATTGAATCGAATTAACACCGATATCTTCATACTCCGATGATCCTAAACCCACAAATAACCATGGAATGACTAAATCTACGAGTATCCTAAACCCAAAAATAACTATGGAGTGTGAATCTAGGGTGAGAAAGGGAGTGTGAATCTAGGGTGAGAAAGGGAGTGTGAATCAATGGAGGAGAGAGAGGAAGAAAGGGAGTGTGAGGAGAGAGGAAGAA
Source organism: Aurinia saxatilis (assembly GCA_900406295.1). Classification (NCBI taxonomy): domain Eukaryota; kingdom Viridiplantae; phylum Streptophyta; class Magnoliopsida; order Brassicales; family Brassicaceae; genus Aurinia; species Aurinia saxatilis. Next base: position 9,868 of record OVAP01005821.1, read on the forward strand.
GGCTTGAAGAGTGAAACAATGGAGTTTGAATCGAGAGTGAGAGAGGGGAGTCTAAATTTTTTGGGAATATTGTGAGTGAGGGAGTCTAAAAGTTTTGGTCCCGCATAGTTTTTTCACTAAGTATATTAAGCGGGCAAAAGATTAGTTTTTCCGCCTAAATAATCCATAGCGTTTATATGAAATTAGTGTTATGTATCTTACGTTGACCTAAAAGCGTTCCTAGATTATTACACCACTCAAACATAGCGTTCACATATTTAGAAAAGCTATGTAAAAAACGGGTTATATCAACCATAACATAAAAGAGCATAACGCTATATTTTAATGCTATAAATACCCCAATTTCATGTAGTGAATCCAACCGGTGCTCCTCCATGCCGTTCCCGATATTGAGGATTAAATGCCATCGAAAGAAATTGTTGGTGTCTGGACAACAATGGACTCGAATCGGTGAAGAAACTCTGCCACTTGAAGCTTCCACATGTATGAAAGGTGGAAAAAGACAAAGAGGTACCATATATCATATATTGTTATCTGAATAACCACAAATACATTTGATCAATTGTCATGCTATCGACCTGACACGTCTATGTTGCTGTCACAAGTATATGTGTGTTGTATTGTTGGACCTTTTGATGAGAACGACCGAATGGGTACGTGGGATGGTCTGATGAAGATGATGATACAAAGTTGCCAATTTGGAGAAACTTGCTTCTGGGGATTACTTTTTGATCCTCAGTTTTTCAAGGGTAGTGTTTGTGCATCTGACTTTGAAGTTTCGAACGAAGAAGAAGAGGACAACACCTCTAATCAGAAGAATCCTCTCTAAAGCTTGAGTTGCACGCTTCAAATTGATTGGATTCCATGGACAATGGGGCTTGTCGTGGGTCAATATGTTGCATAGGAAGCATCTTTTCTTGATCTTCTCGTATTCGAAAGTAACTTAGTGTAGCTTGTCGTTATCCAACAAAACATTCTTTGTAAACCTCAGAGGCTTAGACACGTCAAACAAAACACGAAGACGTACACAGATCTTACTTTGATTCTTCGACAGATCGAAGTCTTCGTCAATTACTTCACCAACACACTTTGCCAATTCTCTTATTGCTTCTTATGTGTAATGATTAAACGGGATCATGCAGATTTTTATCCAGACATGGAGAATCTGAAGATAATCATTGGGAGGGTCATCCGTACACTTCTCTATGGTTGTCCACCGGTCGTCAGGGTCCAAACTCCCACCTTTACCTCATTCAGATCTTCTTTATATTGAAAGAAAAATTGGAACTTTTCATTCGACAGCCCACTCTTCGAACTCAGTTAACCAGACCCCATTTACGTGGTAGATCCCAAATTGTATTTGAGATATGTTGATTAGCCAGGCTGAGTAAACGTCCCATGAGATTCATTCGATTGTTACCTTTCGAGCAGAAAGCTGGATTGTTGGCAAAAACCAGTGGAGCATCATCTTCCTCAATTTTTATGGATTTCATTCCTAGATCTAGAGACACTCTTAGAGTTGAATTCATGAAAGAACTAGGACGGCGTGACAATATCCTACATATATTAATTGAGAAGTCTCTTAAGTGACTAACAAATCTGATGTAACTCTGACGTATCTTTTCAAAAACAGTTTCCACATCATTAAATCATATTTACAAAGGCGATCTTGAAGAGAATTTGGTGAAATCTTCATGCTAGAAAATTAAGATTTGTAGTTCTTAAAATCGAAAACTCAAAGAATTAAAGTTGTTCCTCTCACGAAATCGAGTAACTCTATTTTTCAATTTCTCAAATCGATGGAGATTTGAAGATTTTTGCTTCTGGGTTTTGACGATGTATTTAGATTTCAATTATAAGATTTTATCAAAGTTCTTCGATGTTCTTTGTTGTTGTTAATGCAGTCGTGTTTTTTTACCGACAAGAGGCTCTCTCAGGAATTTAACGGAGATGCTCTTATCTTCTACTTTGTTCTTGGGTTTGCGGAATGGTTATTGGAATCTGTGTTTCTACAGGAATTCAAGGGGGTATGTCTTCAAGATGTGACAAACGCGATTTTCATTTGAAGAAGTTTCCCACCTCTCTCCTCAGATTATGATTTTGAATGATTGCTCAAGTAAGTACGATTGGTTTATAGGCTTCGATTTCTGGGTTTAAGACAACGATTTTTTTGTTATACTTGTATTAGAAAACTGATGTGCGTAACCACGGTCACAAGATAGTTGAAATCCTCGTTGGGGCTTCTGATTACAACAAGATCGAAACCAATGGAAATGGGATTAAAGAGCACTATGAGAAATGGAAACAGTGAGAGTTAAAGATAATGCTTTTGTTTGGAGATCTATGAAGCTGAAAATGGTGGATGGTACTGTTTACCCAAATTGTGCGAGAGCTGGAAGAAGATGTCCTTGCTGGTGGTGCAGCTGCAAATGCAGTGGGAGATTACCAGAGGAAATTCCAAGAAATGAATGTATCCTTGACTCGTACAGTACCTCAGTGGCTTATTGTTTCCCTTTTTATGAAAATTCAAATTCATGTGTTGATTATAACTTTGGTAGTCAGTTTGTTACCCATGATGAGAGGAGAGTCCTTGATGGAGATCTTAATATAGGCACACTTAGGTTGTTCTTATATGGGGTGGAAGGTGTGGTGGTGATGGTGAATCTCTAGATGGTTGT
>OVAP01005823.1:0-12540 GCA_900406295.1 Aurinia saxatilis
ATTGTGCGTCCATTCGATCCACACCCTTTAATCCTTTGACGCTTTGACTCTCTCGTGATGCAAGGCTTATCCTTCACCGGCTAGAAGTGGCAATCCTTGGGAGAACCATATAAGAACCCCTGGGAGAAATTTACACCTCTACCACAACTCCATTGCTAGTAACGGGTTTCGTGTTCACTAACCTAATCTTCTGTTGATAGATCTCGTCCTCAAAAGATACTAATCAGCAGAAAGAAGAGAAGAGGATCCAAAAACCAACCTTGTCGCCGCTTACTCAGAGGATACAAGCCCCTCTAGAGACACAAGCCGGAGCAAGACCACGGTTGACTCCGACATCCAGAGAAGAGCAGAGGATGCGGAAAAGAGACCCTAAAATGCCTCGGGACGAGACTCCGTCGTTGCGCGATGTGGACAAGACAGGGAGAAGGTGCGTCGGAGGATAAAAGAGCAGTTGCAATCCTTAATCAACTACCCAAAAAGAGCCTTCAATCGAACCTTCTGATTCACCCAGAGACTATATTTCATCTCAATGGAGAATACCATTTGCCGCACGAGAAATAACAACCTAGAAAAGAGAACAAGAGAAGAAGATGGGGGAGGACCGCTGCCGAAGCCAGTAAGACCACCAGACACCAGTCTTGATGCATATATAAGATTAATTTTGTGTATTAGGGTTAGCCGCCTGTGAGAGAGAATCTTGGAGCGTCCGCCTCCTGCACATTTTTGGGATTGGCCGAAATAAAAAGGGGTTGTTTTTTTTTTGGTCGAAAAAAGGGGTTGTTATGTAAAAAAAGGCCTCAACTTTCGAAAAATAGACGTTTAAGGCCTCAACTTTTAAAATATTGTTTAATCATCGAAATTTCAAACTTCATTTCAATAAATGCTAAACTTTTTATGACACGAACGTTTGAGGGATATCGTTAAGTCTACGTTAGAAATCATGTTACGCTGTTAACCCTCTGTGAATGGTCTCTGTTAAGTCCAAAACGACGTCATTTACGTCATTTCTCTCATCATAAAACGACGTCGTTTTACGCATACACAAACTAAAAAAAGCCCCAACTTTCAAAAAGTGGACGTTTAAAGCCCCAACTTTGAAAATGATGTTTAATCACCTATGTTTCAAACTACATTTGAATAAAATGCTAAACTTTTTCTTGACTCAGACGTTTAAGGGATGTCGTTAAGTGTCCGTCAGAAATCATATCACGGTGTTAAATTTCTGTGAATGATCTCCGTTGATCTTATTGACTCGCATTTGTTTAAGTGGGTGAGTCTATTGATTTGTTTTATAAGGGACGTTTATGAGTCAATAAGATCAACGGAGATCGTTCTCAGAAATTTAACACCGTGATATGATTTCTGACGAGGAATTTTCATAAGATCATGGTACATGATGGGAGTCAAACACATTTTTGGTATGAAAATTGGAGTTCGGGTGGTAGATTATGGTATACAATTGGCAATCAGGTCACAATTCTTTTTGGAGTGGTAAAGAATGCACTGTAACAGATGTATCAGCAACTAGAAGACAAAGAAACCATAGAGCACTACAGTTTAATGAGCTAGAATAGGAATTACTTCATTATTTGGAGACTCGAGATGGAGCTGGTACTGATGGGCATCTTTGGAAGGATGACAAAGGGGTGTTTAAAAGCAAGTTTCAAACTCATACTACTTGGCAACATATTAGAAGTTCGAAGCCTAAAGTGAAGTGGAGTAAAGGAGTTTGGTTTAAACATGCGACTCCCAAATACACATTTATGGTTTGGTTGGCAATGCAGGATAAACTTGTTACGGGAGAAAATATGATGAGATGGCGAGTGGGGGCTAGAGTCTATTGCGTTTTATGTGATGAGGAAGTGGAAAAACGCGCCCATCTTTTTTTTCTACTGTGAGTACTCTGCTACGGTCTGGCAAATCTTAGCTCATGGTCTGTTGAAAAGGCATTATACTACGGATTGGAGTAATTTGGTGTGTTTGGTATCTAATCCAAATGGTTCTTCCATAGAAAAATTCCTCATTAGGTACTTATTTTAAGCTACACTCTATGCTATTTGGCTAGAGAGAAATAGAAGACATGGTGAAACAAGTATCTCAGCTGAAGTGGTGTCCTTGGTGGTGGACAAGAATATTTGTAATCAGATTGCTTCGATTCGAAGAATGGATGTAAAGATGGAAGAAGCTCTTCAATATTGCTTTGCTACTAGGAGTTGTTAATGAAGCTTTATAACCTATTTTATTGGATGATTTTGAGTTTTACTTTGTGACTTTGTATTTGAGCTTGAGAAAACTTAGTATATACACTTATGTGTAAAAAAAAATGGTCACTTTGAATAAAAAATTAACATTTTATTCAAAAAAAAAGGTATGATTTCTGACGGATACTTAACTACATCCCTTAAACGTCTGAGTCAAAAAAAGTTTAACATTTTATTCAAATGTAGTTTGAAACTTAGGTGATTAAATATCACTTTCAAATTGGGGCTTTAAACATCCACTTTTTGAAAGTTGTGGCCTTTTTTAGTTTGTGTATGCGTAAAACGATGTCATTTTATGATAAGAAAAACGATGTCGTTTTGGATTCAACGAAGACCGTTCACAAAAGGTTAACAGCGTAACATGATTTCTGATGGAGACTTAACAATATCCCTCAAATATCTGTGTCATAAAAAATTTAGCATTTTATTGAAATAAAGTTTAAAATTTCGATAATTAACAACATTTTGAAAGTTAAGGAGTTCTATTTCTTAAAGTTGAAACTTTTTTTTAACATTTTTCAACTAAAATCCCTTCATTTTAGATTTTCACGATTGTAAAAAGTGAACGACAGACGGGTAAAAAGTAAAACCCCTCTTTGATGAGAAGAAGCAACGCACTAAACCCCGAAAACAAAAATTGTGGAGAAAATGAGGAATTTGGGATCTCAAGCTTCTGGTGGAGAGCGTGGCAGTCTGTCAAGGTAAGATTGGCTGTAGCAGTGACTTGTTCAATTGTTTAGTATGTTTTCGAATTTTCTGATATGAGGAATGTTTGGGACAGATCTTCTTCCGATGTGATGAGGAAGTTTCGAAGTTGATTTGTGTATATTAGTCCTTTTTTGATCGATTCTACAATCAATATGGCTTCTTCTAAAGGCCCTGTGCCTTCGATTAAGCATAGTTGCAACTTGGCTGAGGCTAAGAGGAAGCTGTCAAAGATAAGTGGTCATGAACGTGCTTTCGTGAGGCACAATGGTAAACAACAAGATTCCAAGTTGAGTCATATTTTGAGTAGAGATACGCTCGTATCAGCTGTTGACTTGATGTGGGATCGCTCCGATAACGTCATTAGCTCACTGAAACATGGAGACGACGACGTCAGTAAGTTCAGAGTCTTCCCAGATCAAGAACCCAAGTCTCCACACCCCCGGGTTAAATTAATGACAGCGGCTGAGAAGCTCTGCATTTTCGATCAGTCTATCAGTGCTTCTTGCAAAATCAATGGTTGGATGGATGAACTAGTTCCCACTATCACTAGATATCACAAAGGAGGGGCTGATATTCAGAACAGGGAAGTCTGCAGTAAGGCAGAATATGTATCAAGAAATACCCATAATTGTGTTACAAGTGGTGCAGAGGGCCACTCAACTCCAGTTGATTCAAGGAGTCCTCTATTACCAAGCATCACAGAATCACCGGGAGACACCAGAGTATCCAGATCTACGGATGTCAACTATCTTTTCTTGCTTTACAAAGATAGGTGTGCAAGTGATAAAAGAGTAAACATTGTAAGTTCAAAATGCAGCACGGATGGCACCTCTGACATGTCTTCTACAGGGAATAACCCAGACGAAGCCAGCTTACCTAAACAGTTTCTTGAGAGAGATATTAAAGACCAAGACACTGATGTTTGTTCGTCCTCTGCAGAAACGTCTGCTTACGCTTTTGCTAAACAGCGGCATGCATTTGCTGGTGCGTTGGCAGGCATAAGTGTCAGTCTTTGTCTTCATCCTCTTGATACAGTCAAGACAATGATTCAGTCATGCCACTTGGAGGAGAAGTCTCTATGCTCTACCGGGAGATCAATTATATCTGAAAGAGGTAGAACTGTGTTAGTATGTCAATGTGCCTTGTTACTTAATGTAATTCTATCGCAACCTGAATTCAGGTTTTTCTGGACTTTATCGGGGAATTGCTAGCAACATTGCCTCATCGGCTCCTATTTCTGCCCTCTATACATTTACTTATGAGTCAGTTAAAGGAGCTCTGCTTCCTCTTTTTCCTAAGGTCCCTTTCACTTATGGATCAGTCCTATTCTTCTTATTATTTTTTCCTTGGCTTGTTTCTCCATTGTTCTATTGAGCAGAATAAGCAGAGACGTCGTATTACTAAATCTTTGAAATTTCAGGAATATTGCTCCCTTACCCACTGTGTAGCTGGGGGTTCTGCAAGCATTGCAACTTCCTTTATTTTCACGCCAAGTGAGCGTATAAAACAGCAGATGCAAGTCAGTTCACGTTATCGCAATTGCTGGTAAACATTTGCAAGTTCAATCTAACTTTTGCTGACTATATAAAGTAGCAGAAGAATATCAGTTTGACACACGTTAATTTGCATTTTTAATGTCTTTGCATCCCCTCTTCCTTCATTTCCTTTTGTGTTTTAAAATATAGTCTCGTGATATTCCACCACATGTGAATATAGGACTGCGTTGGTTGGAATCATCCAGAAGGGTGGTTTACTTTCTTTATATGCTGGATGGAGTGCAGTGCTGTGTAGAAATATCCCACACTCAATCATTAAGGTTTGTTTTGTGCACACTATAATGTTTTCCTGTGCTCTAACTAGTACCACCAGCCTTTGTTTATTTCCGCTCTCTTCCACTATTTTCTCTCTCTGCTTCGATTCATCTCTGATGCCATATTAATTGGAAATACAGTTCTATGTTTATGAAAACATGAAGCAAATTTTATTACCATCCCTCGATCCTCGTGGCCAAGCGGCTCAACCCACCACATTACAAACGGTTTGTATCTTCATTCTTCATTCCCTACTATCTTTGCACTTTAAGGTTTCCGTAGGAGACTGTATTGAATTTTCGTTGAATATGAAGAACCTAGATCACTTCACTGATTTTCTAATATCTGCTCCTAACAGCTCGTCTGTGGAGGACTAGCAGGATCTGCTGCAGCTTTCTTCACAACCCCATTTGATGTAGTAAAAACTAGATTACAAACTCAGGTTTGTTTTCTTTCTCAACTTTTTCAGGAACCGCATTAACAGTTGCCGCCAACAACTGATTAACTTTTCCCATAGCTGCAGATTCCTGGATCTAGGAACCAACGTCTTAGTGTGTATCAAACTCTTACAGCTATAAGCAAACAAGAAGGTCTAAGAGGGTTATACAGGTCTGCTCGCTTATCTCCCAAGTCCCGGTTATTGTAATTGTATCTCCATGCTTCATTAAATTACCAGCAGTCTTTTCTTTTATGTTTCAGAGGTTTAATCCCAAGATTAGTGATGTACATGTCCCAAGGAGCTATATTCTTTGCTTCATATGAATTTTACAATAGTATACTCTCTCTAGAAACGACACGACCGAATTCATCAGCTCTCTCTGGCACAAAGCAAAAGGTGGAGATAGACAGAGATATTTCACCCCGGTTGAAATCACCGAGAGTGCAACATATGTAATACTAGGAATGAAAAATCAGAGTTTTTTTTGTCTATGTAACTATTGATTCGATGAGGTTCCTTTATGCAAAGTCCTTTTTGACTGCAGAGAGAAGGAAAATCCATTTTATTCACTACAAGTTACAAAACTTTTTTGAAGGATCTACCGACTCTACGCTTATAAGACCTCTAACCAAATTGGGGCATCTCCAATTTGCTACCTTACAATATGAACACTGTGTCGTTTTTTTTTTTTTTGCCTAAATCCTACGGAAGAATGAATAAATGACAACAAAGAATGTGACGCCTTTCTCAGTCTGGAGATCAGGGACTATCCCATCTTCATCCTCTAACTTGTCCTGCAAATCTCCTGCTTTGTGGCTGCACTTTGTCGGGAAGATGGAACTCACCGTTCTCTTCTCATCACCGACCCGGGACACAGAAGAACTCAAATGTATCTGCAATGAAGACAGTATCACCAACTACACTCGGGAGATTGGTGAGAAAGGAGGGTTTGGCATGTAAGATTGAAGACTTGTCACGGCATCTTTTAAGGGCTTAGGGACTTTCATATCTTCGTCCTCTGTTACTGCCTCAACTAAGAACTGAACATCATCATCAATCAGCATTTTCAGCGAGTTACAGTGTGAGAACTGTTGCACATTCTCGCCACTTCGGTAACTATCTGAGACTTCTGTGTTATGTAATATGGCAACACAGATTGAAAATGCTTGCAAAGTTGATAACTGTGCATGGAAATGAACATCATATTGCCCCTCCTCGACAAACGACATGTACAGTGCTGGTACATGCTCTTTAGTACCCTATAACACGAAGGCAAGATGTGTTAGATGATAAAAAGACGAAGAGTTCCTTTACAAGGTGCTCATGCAAGTCCAAATTAAGCAGTTCCAAGAAAACAAAACTCTTGTGTTTGATTGAGGTAAGATTCAACATTTACCTGAACAAATAGTTGCAAAGGATGCTGATTGTCCACAAGAGGCTGATCATGAGAACATGAGATACGTGGATTTCCAAAAACCATAAGTGGACAACCCATGTCCCAACCACCACAGTCACAACCACCTCCTGATCTCCATCTCTGAATCAAAGGCGAAGGACAAGAGTTTTCGGTAGTTGGTAAACCGTGGTTTCCCCTTGGGATTACAACCTTCAACTTTTCTGAGCTTCTGTTGCCAGACAACTCTTTTTTCTCCTCTTCAATCGGAGAAAGACCGAGAAGATTTGTTTTCTCCATCAACCTTTTGTCACCTCTTCTGTATTTTAAGCTTTCTCTCTTCTCAATCTTGTCTTGAATAACTATAGCCGCGATTTCAAGGTCAGGATGCAAATCTGCGGCTGACCATGGGTTTGTTCCATTTGAAGACTCAAGATCATAGCTTTGAGATGTACGTTTTGGCTGAGATCTCTGCTTCATTGAATCAGAATCTTCCCGGACCGTTGTGCTATTTCTTAAATCTGAGTCTGGTTTAGCAGAATTCTTGGATGCATTAGTAACCAAATCAAGTGGTAGTGACTGATCTTCCTTTACACAGACACTCCTTCTTGCTTGTGCAATATCATACAAAACAAACTCATTGACCATCAAGGTTTCTGGATCTTCTCCCTTTTTTCTTACTTCTGAGCACATTTTACAGGAAACTTGCATCTGACCCACCAGCAAAGATTCTTTGTGAACATCACTCAAACCCCGCACACTCGCACTGCTCCTCTTTCTGCTCCCAGCAGATGAAAATGTATATACCCAACTAGAACCATTGTCAGATTTCCACGTCTTTGCGGCATAAACATCCTCGGGATTATCTGATACAAACTGAAAAACCGGCAAACCATGTTTACTTTCCATCTTGAGACGACAATGTAGATGAACAGGAGAAGATTTCAGTGTCGAAGTATAATCCTTATTAACAACTGGAGGAGGACAAAGATTCGGTTTTCTATAAATATTTGAGTAGTCACTCAACATAGATTTGCAACGTTCACTGTTCTTCCCCGGTTTTTCTGTATGTCCAAGTTTGAATTGATCACCTGACTCTCCTAAATACCCAAGAGGACTTCTCAGAGATTTAGACTTAACAAAGGGATCAAACATTTTCCTAACTCTTGAGCTCTCCTTATTGCAACTGGTTTCTGATGAAGAGACTGTAAGCTTTTCAACTTTGGCAGAATGTGGCTTAGGCAATCTTATTATATGATCGTTATATTCACTTGGTGGACCTGCTGCATCATCATCTGAATCCAACACCACTGCTCTATCTTTAATACCTGATTTCAAACAAATGTCAATGAAGTTGCTAGAGGTGTTAGGTTCAGCTGATGACTTCTGTCCATCTGAAAGTGTCTTGTGCGGTCTTCTCTCTGTACTTCCCTTTCTCGAAGAATCAATAACTCTGAAGGAGAAAGAAGCATCACTACTACGAGACAACTCAAGCTTTGCATTTGTATCTTTATGCCCCCGGACTCTCATTTCTTTAAACAGTTCATTGGAGCTTTGATACACAGAACCTCGCCTTTGCTCGGTGTTATCCCCCATTGCAAGAGGTTTGGAAGAAAAATTCTTACAGGATGTGCTACGGTAGCGCCTGAAGCTTATCTCGGTGAACCCTTCTTTGACTTTCAATATCTCATCTCTACGAGGAGGCTTCAGTCTTGTACTCTTTTCTGATTCAGTGAAAGAACGCGGGGCAGGAAGAACACTATTGGGGCTTTGTTCCATATCAATTCCTTTATTAAATTCCATTTCCATTTCAGTCACCACATCAAAACATCTGAAAAACAAGGAAAAAGTTTAGTCCACCGAAATCAAGAATGTAATACACAAAATGATATAAGTCTCCAACCAAAATATAGGACAGAAAGTTGTTCCAAAACCCCGACACAAATGATAGATGAAGGAAGCTAAAATCTGATGTAGAGGGACTAAATTATGCTATTACAGTTTACAAATGAGATCTATTGTCTAATGTGAGGTAGACTGATTAATTTACGCTATAACAAATTAAAAAGGCTCCCAAACATGCAAGATTAAAGATCTTTTTGTTCATACCCAATGTAGTAGATCTCTCATAGGTTGATACAAGAATTACAAAACAGAAAGCAAAAGCTATCAAGCGAGACGATTGAATGAATCAATAGAAATCTCCAATATCAGAAAGAACACAAAGTAGCGGTCAAAGAAGAACACCAAAGAAAGCTACAGAACTAGCATCTTAGCAAAGAAGCAAAAGGAGGTAATTATTTTTTTTAATTTATTTTGGGCCAGATAGAGATAAGGAAAAAGAGATCTAAGAGACAGAGACAGAGACAGATGAAAGAAAACAAAACATGCCTGAGTTAGAGTGAGAAGATGGTATGTAAATCTCGAAGATTTCTTCATTGTCATTGAGAAGAAGAAGAAGAAGGAGAACAAGATAAACGGATCATGTATTTGTAATGTAAACAAAAAGATTAAAAAAGAAGCAATGAATCTGTTTTCTCCCTCAAGGCATCATTTTGTTTCCTTTTTTTGGTTTCCCTCTTCGCTCACTCACTCTCTCACTCTACTTTTGCTTTTAGCTTTTTGTTTGTTTGTTGTCTGTTTCTTTTTTTTCTTTTTCACTTCTCTGATCAAAACAAAGGTTTCACTTCAATGAAGTGTGTTGTGACCTAAGACAAACTTGCCCTTTGTCAGAAGTTGTCGCTACAATATTTTAAAAGGGTGATTTCGTCATTTACTATTGTGTATCGGTGAGAGATTAAGGGGGGAATTAAATTAATTTTTGTTGAGATCGGTTCGTGAACCAACTATATTAAAGTACCATTTACTTGTTTCTCGGGAAGTTCATGTGTGGGATTCCTATCTTTAATTAACAATCTTCTTTCGACTCTATTTGTGTCCTCCACCTCAGAGAAAATGTTTTTTTTATTTCAAAAAGAGTTTAGTAGTGTGATTTATTGGTAGTGTATTTCCTTCAGATTTGAAATTTAAGGAAATATTAAATGTATTTGTAATAGCTCCTCACCATAATGGGCCGCATCGTAATTGAGGAAGACCCACTTTTGACCAAACTTTCAACTTTAAAACATTTTGGTCCAAATAGGTAAAAGACAAAATTAATTCTTTGGGATTTGGAATTAAGTGGATTATAGTATGAATATGTAAAATACAGAATTTCCAATCCTAGCCGAAAACAGGGAAATAGATATTTAATTTAAAAGTGAGTAAACGAAATTTCATACTTAATTTCATAGATACATTTTGTAAAAAGTAATATTCGATGAAAATCATATGTATGATTTGGAAAGAGATCTTTTAAGATCCATCATACAATATGGGGTTAAAAAGCCAAATAAAAAATTTGAGCCTTTATAAAAAGAAAACAAATTCTTGAACTCCTGTGAAATCCATTACGAAAGAGATGAATTCTTGAAGGTTTTACTTTCATGTGTGTATGTGTATTAAACGATGTATTAGTTTGGACAATGACCAAACACATAGTATAATTTAGAAGATAATTTAGGATAATGAAAGCATTATGTTCCAATTAGGCAAACAACACAATAAATAACAATGGATTCACTTAAAATAAAATAAAAGGCAACTTTATCCTTCTAGTTCGACAAAACGTGCATTAAATGGATGACTTGATGTTTATTCGGTGTGAAATGCGATTTATATCTTATAAATGTAATGCTATATAAAATATACTCAAACTATATCCTAACTGTGGTTGAGTAAATCAGTGGCCGGAGGTGCCCGTTAGTACTCTCAACCTAGGATGAGGTCTTTTCCTGGTGCTGATGATCCAAGTACCTCTGTTGTAATTCGGCATCTTGGGAAGAGCTCGATGATGATTGGTTTTGACTTCAGTTTGACAGTCAGGGAACCAGCGTTTGCGACTCGAAACTCTTGCTGATGTGGAAGCCACATTGAGGATGGAAGAATTTTTGTATTCATTATTGTTGTATGAGCTCCTGTGTCGATAAATGCAATGGCATGAACGGGTTTCTCCTTTTTTGCTGGGTCGAAGATAGTAATTGGCAGATGTGGCGTGTGTATCCCGTCTGGTTGTAATGGCTGAGAGATTTTGTAGCAATACTCCTTCTCTTCTTCCACTTCTTCTTCTGATGAATCCGAAGAGTTATCGTAATCTGAGTAGCCGCAGATGGCATTCTTATCATCGCTGTCATATGAGAGGACTGATTCCAGATCATGATTATCAAGATCTATGTCTGGTGCTATGCTGGATATCGAGTTGATGAGATACTGCTTCTTTTTCTTCGACTTGTTGGGACAATTCTTTGCAAAATGTCCTTCTTTACGACATAGAAAACATTTTGTTGTCTTCTTGAAGCTGCTCTTCTTTCTAAAGAATCGTCTGCGCCTGAATTTGTTGAATTTGTTGAATTTGCCTCGTGACGATCTTCTGAATTTGTTATGCTTGCCTCTGGTATTGCACGAGCAATCTTTCTTAGATTTAGAACATTTGATCGATAAATCTGGTCGGNTTCTTTCTAAAGAATCGTCTGCGCCTGAACTTGTTGAACTTGTTGAATTTGCCTCGAGACGATCTTCTGAAGTTGTTATGCTTGCCTCTGGTATTGCATGAGCAATCTTTCTTGGATTTAGAACATTTGATCGATAGATCTGGTCGAGCACATATTTTGGATAGTTGTTTTGATTTATCCATGAACTCTGTCCAGAACTCTTTTTGCTTGCATAACTTGTCTAGCGTCCGGAAGACATATTGTTGGATTTGTCCTATCGATATTTCTTCGATGGTCTGCCCTTGGTCTCTAATATAGAGCTTCGTCTGCTGACTTAAGTAGTCATCAATGGAGGAGAGATAAACATGCTTCAAGCTTGGATTGTTAAGTCCGTTGAGCGCATAGTACCTCTGTGTCTGCCTTTCGAAATGTTTAGCTAGATCTCTTTTCTTCAACGAACAACATTTTGCTGAGAAGAATTCTTCTTGAAGTTTTTCTTTCAGGTGAGTTGGANCAACATTTTGCTGTGAAGAATTCTTCTTGAAGTTTTTCTTTCAGGTGGGTTGGCGTGCCTATGAATTCTCTGTGAATTTCTCCCAAGAGCAACGGTATCGTTGTCTGGTAGACTTGATGTTGTCTGTATTCACCTAATGAGTTCCACCATTCCTTGAGTGCTCCCGATAGTCTCGCCGTGAACTGGCGTATGACGAGTTCTAAAGGGGAAGTTAGGGCTTCGNTCGAAATGTTTAGCTAGATCTCTTTTCTTCAACGAACAACATTTTGCTGTGAAGAATTCTTCTTAAAGTTTTTCTTTTAAGTGGGTTGGCGTGCCTATGAATTCCCTGTGAATTTCTCCCAAGAGCAACGGTATCGTTGTCTGATAGACTTGCTGTTGTCTGTATTCACCTAATGAGTTCCACCATTCCTTGAGTGCTCCTGACAGTCTTGCCGTGAACTGACGTATGACGAGTTCTAAAGGGGAAGTTAGGGCTTCTGAGTTCATCCATGCATGAAACTCATCGAGACGTTCATTCCATTTTTCGAAAGGAATGTCATCGAATGTGAATGTCATGACCTTAGAAGCAAATTGCCTTGGCGGCGCTTCCTGCTGTCTGAACTGAGTGTACTCCATTTCTTCATCTGAGAGAACTTCATTTATATCGGGTTCCCTTTTTGGGTTAGAAGTTCCTTCTCCTTCGCCGATGGCAAATTGTCGTGGTAAAGATTCTTTATCAACGCTTGAAACGGAATCTTTATCAGTGTCGTCATAGTCATTGCCTGAGCTTGATTCTGAAAAGTGCTTGATCATGGCGACTGGTTTGGCGGCGTTATCTTGGGTGTGGGTACTTTCTACTACTTTGTCGGCCGTTTTGGTGATGGATTCGAGTAGATTGGACAT
>OVAP01005824.1:0-12540 GCA_900406295.1 Aurinia saxatilis
GTCCAATGGGATTTCCTGTTCACGGTATTAAACGCTCTACACCTCCCTGTCCAGTTTATTCAGTGGATTCGATTATGTGTTACCACTGCATCCTTCTCGGTGCAAGTCAATGGAGAACTAGCAGGGTATTTTCAAAGTACTCGCGGTCTAAGGCAAGGGTGTTCACTATCCCCGTATTTGTTTGTGATATGCATGAACATTCTTTCTCGTCTGCTTGACAAGGCAGCCAAGTCCCGCTGTTTTGGCTATCATCCCATGTGCAAATCCTTGGAGCTCACGCATTTATGTTTTGCGAATGACCTCATGGTCTTTACGAATGGTACTCTTGCATCCATGGAGGGAGTCATCAAGGTTTTCGATAACTTCGCCCAGATATTTGGCTTGCATATCAGTTTGGAGAAGTCAACAGCTTTTCTTGCGAGTATCTCGCCTTCTATGGTACAATCCATTACTGGTCGATTCCCTTTTAAGGTTGGTCATCTTCCTGTGCGCTATTTGGGTCTCCCATTACTCACGAAGCGAATGGACGCAACGGATCATGCTCCCTTATTGGACAAAATCCGGGTCCGTTTCTCCTCCTGGACTGCTCACCCACTCTCTTATGCTGACCGACTTCAGCTTATCAAATCGGTTATAATGGGGCTCGTCAATTTTTGGCTAGCTGCATTTTGCCTTCCTGCAAAGTGTATCAAGGCCATTGAGAAATTGTGTGCCTCTTTTTTGTGGTCAGGGCCACAGCTTAGTTCCAAGAAGTCAAAACTCGCTTGGCATGAATTGAAGAAACCAAAACAGGAGGGGGGTTTGGGTATACGGGACATACGAACCGCAAATGATGTCACTGTCTTGAAACTGATTTGGAGGCTCTTCTCCTCAGAATAATTATGGGTTAAATGGGTTCATTCGTCCTTGTTACGAGGTTCCTCATTCTGGTCCATTCGTGAAAGCCAGGCAGGCTCTTGGATATGGCGTAAGCTACTCAAGAGTCGTGACGTCGCTGCTTCTTTCATGCGGATGGAGGTTAACAATGGTGAGCGCACTTCGTTTTGGTATGATGAGTGGTGTCCACTCGGGAGGTTGGTAGACATTACATGGCCGCGTGGTTTTGTCGACATGGGACTCCCAGCCACTGCCACAGTTAGCCACGCTCTAACTCGCCTTAGCCGAAGACACCATTTTTCTCTCTTAACTCAAATATAAGAGGTTATTACTGCGATACGGGCCAAGATTTGTCTGCGTACTGATAAGGCCTTATGGAAATATAAACCTGCTGGTTTCCGTGCAAAGTTTATGACATCTACTACCTATACTCTCCTCCGACAGCCGTCTCCACTGGTCATGTGGCACAAAGTGGTATGGTCTCCCTATCGTTATGCGTTTTTGGTGTGGCTAGCGCTTCATCAAAGACTGGCTACATGTGATCGACTTCTTCGATGGGATGCAAACGTATCAACGGCTTGTGTATTCTGCCTTCACCCGCTAGAGACTTGTGACCATTTGTTTTTCGAGTGCCCATTCTCGACCACAATCTGGTCTTCCCTCGTCCAAGGTCTGCTCTCGTTGCATTATTCAAACCATTGGGATACAATTTTGGAGGTTCTCTATGCAGAGCAAGATCGTGTGCGACGTTTTCTCAGTATTTATGTCTTTCAAGCGGCGGTTTATCACATTTGGTGGGAATGAAATCAGAGAAGACATGGTGGCCTGACCACTCCAGCTTCGACGGCCACTACTAAGGTGGATAAGGCGGTACAAAATTGGCTAAACTCGATACGCCTTCTTGGAGATAGCAGGTATGATGAAGGGATGCAAACTTGGTTCCGCTTTCGACAACCACCTTAGCTAGTCCGATAAAAACCAAAACTTTGTATTTTATAAATCGCAGTTGTAAAAAAGGTTTTTTTTTTAATATAATTTAACATTCTTTCAAAAAAAAAATTTATTATTCTGATTGGGCTGCTTTATTTTAACTGGACTTTATTTGTAACATTTTATTTTGCATCAATATCTCTCTATTGTAATCATGGGCTTAGTTCAAAACACCCACTTCAATATATTTCTAGTTGACAGAAAAAAAAAAAATCCATTGCTCAACTCCAGAAATTAAGTGATAGGATGATTTACGCACCTTTTCTATCTGTCGATTACATGCTAGCTCCAAAAAGTGTTCACCAATCAGATTTCAGCAGCTATAATAACACTTTTAGTTTTTCTAATGAAAAATGCGAGAAAATCTTGAAGAAAACAAAATCTAAGAAAGAAAAAACTTAATTGTTTAAATCTATTTACTCAGCTTTTTTTTTTTTCATTATAACTTTTAACTGTTCACACTCACTCAAAAAATAAAAGTTTAAAAGAAGATTCCTTCAGTGAATTTTAACATTTGCTTTGAAATATCTTCTTTTTAATTTAACACACATTTCTAAAAAAAATATATATATATATAGTGATATGATTTGAATGGAATCAAAGTTGGGTCATGGCATTGTTAAAAAGTTCTTACGAACATTAGTAAAACAAAAAAAAAAAAAACAGAAAAACATTGGTGTGACCGATAAACATCAAATTAAATTTGATTGTTTTCTAAATTACATATAAAACAGTAAAAGTGATGTCTTGTCAACAAAAGAGCAACTAAAGATTTTTAAAAGAAAACATTACAACCTCCTAAATTGCAATCAAACCCTCAGCTGTACGGACATTCGGATACAACGCATCGTTTTGTCCGTACTCTTTAACACTGCGTCACTCTTCGTTCTCTTGTCTTGCTTTTCCACTTTTATTTTGCATCTTGCTCCTTTACTTTGCTATATCCTCTCATATTCACTATTTTAATTTAGAAACTACCTCAATTTTCCTACAAATCAACTTCAGTCTCGCGGTTATGGTAAACCTATTTCTAACAAGGTTATATATATATATTAAAAAATTGAATGGCATGGAAAGTTGTAATGAAATTACTTCATAATATCTCATGATATTCAAAATTAGTCATATAATTTCCGCATTCAAAACGTAAAATCACTCTTCGAAAATAAAATTGGTGAACTACTCGAACACATGTAGTACTTAAAAAGCCACTAGACCAATATTTTATTAATTATACTGAAATTTTGAAAGGATAAATCAAAGATTTGGAGTGTCCGTCCATATACTTACAAAGCTATTGTAATAATATGGGATTTGTGTTCGAGTTGTAACCGTTACACTTTGTAAAAGCTGATTTATGGTTTATGGACCAACTAAATACTACCAGTTGTTGTTCTGCATTTAAAACTTATAAGTTAAAAAGTTTGGCATTTTGATCAATTTATTTTAATATTGTATAACTTTTTATTGCATTTTTATTAAAAAGAGAATTATAAATCTTTAAAATACTGTTTTATATATCCAATTAAACTTACATTGTGATCTATTAAAAGGTTGAGTATCCAATTATAGTCTAGGCTTACCATTATAATTTGATAAAAAGGCAAAAAAAAAGGTATACCATCATTCTCCGTTTTTTTTTTCAAACGAAATTATTCAAATGTCAATTAATTGGAAAACCAAACTTACAAATGAAGTAAATGTAACCAAACCAACATGAAGGTTACAACCATAAAATCATTAAACAGAGGACTCAACTAAAATTAGGTTTGAGAGCCATTGCGGACTATCTCGTGAGATAAAAGCTGATATCGACGGTCAATCGTGACACTTGCGGCAAACTTGATGACCACCTGATTTGCTGATGTAGGGGGTGGAAACCACACCCCAATTGCCTATAGGGTCATGTGTCTTGTAACTTCATGCAAAGTTGTGCAGAAAGATGGGAATGGAAGACCATTTCCATGAACCGTGCGAAGCTAACCTCAAAATGACATTGTGATGTTGCAAATTAGCGATACACTCAACCATCATTCTCCAATTTAGCATAGCAAATTTCTGAATATTCAGTTTAACATCCATAAAAAAAAAAACTAAAGTAGAACTCTTAATCACGATAACCTAACAACCATCATCCAATATATGTAATTAATCCGGAAAAAAACTGAGAACCTATAATCCAAGCATTATTGGGCATCCATACATAATACACATTAAACTTGATTAATTTTTTTATATAAAACTTTTTCTGAATAAGCATTCTAAAAAAGCTGATCATAGGAACTACTTGGTTGTTGCTACTTGCATTGCGTGTGGTGAGTTGTTATTTGATCCGTGCATCTTTATTCTCGAAATTATAATTTTGAACTAGAAATAAGTTATAACCACATACAAAATATATTTATAACAATGAAAGCTGCTTTTTTCATCTTTTGTTGTATGCCTAGTAGTCTCATGAATCGGTGCCTTCTGAATCCTTATTTGTTGTCGGCCACCTTTATACTTCTTATCTTATTGGTTTTAGTACACAACATCTTCATTTTTCGTAATTCGGTGTTTATTTTATTTACAACTTACAAGCTTGATTTTCTGTCAATGAGTACTTATATAAATTGTTAGTCAATAACATGCAAAGCAGAGAGTACCTTAATTTAATCTAAGGAGAGTATAGATATTTCTTTTCTTTTTTTTGAAAAAGTTTTACTATTAAAATGCGAGAAATAAAGGTACAAGGCTATGACTTTTAGACCACATAGTTTTTACAAAGTTTAGAGAAAGTGATACAATCTTACACAACAGGAAAGACAGTAAATTGAGAATAAGAGTTGGAAGAACCTTGTAGCAAGGCTTTAATGATTTCTTTTTTGGCTACCACGGCCTCGACCCCTTCTGCCTTGACCATGGACTGTTGTCCACTCCATTTCTTGTATCTTCTGCGATGGTTTCACATGTCTTCCCCCTCTTGTCCTTTGCACTCCATCAGGGCACGAGTCATAACCCGATACACCATCAGATTGTGACTCTGGCTTATATGAGTTGGAAGGACTCCGAAGGACTGCATTTGTGGCAATTGGCACAGCTGCATCAAATGAAAACACGTTACCCACATGGGCAGGGTGAGCAAGCTCACTCAGCAATGGCATGGAGAGAGGCGCCTCAGCTGAGGCAATAAGTGAGGAAGATGTAGTTTCAGCAGGCATTTCTGCCTCAATAACTTGCATTAGAGTAGTAGTTGTAGTAGTGGCTTCAGTTGGAGTGGTAGCTTCAGGGCAGGTTATGTCGGCCAAATCAGAATTAGACATTGTGTTAATAGGTGTGGCAGGGATTGGTGCTTTATCAGTAAGCTCTTCATTAATTATAGAGACGGCCAATATTGAATCTTGTTCTGAATTTGGTGTGGCATGGACTGTTTTTGCTAGGGGTTTGGCAGTGGCATGTTTAAGGCATCTTGATTCCTTGTGACCTAAGTGGCCACAAGTACTACATTTGGTAGGGATCCATGAGTACTCAACATGTACAAAAGAAATATTACCAGCTTCATCCTTCCCTGCAACTCTCTGAGGGAAGGGTTTGTCTAATTCTATTTCTACCAAGATTTTTGCTTCACCTAGGAGAGTAGGGTCTAATCTAGGTTTATGGGTAAAGATAGGTTCTCCAAGACGTGAGCCTAGTTGGCTAATACCCCAGTAAGAATACAATCCTTCTGGAATATCCCTAAGAGTTGCCCAAACTGGAGCTGTGGTGATCTCAGGCAGAGCAAGCGTTGATGTTGTGCTCCAAGGAGTAACAAACATTAAACACCCGTCCACGTGCCATAGACCACGTTGAAGAACCCAAGTCCTAGTAGCCTCATCCGTAATATGAAACAGATATGAAGATTCGCCTAGTTTCCTAGAGAAAATTTTACCTTTCCTACCCCAAATTCTATTAGCTACAACATTAACCAAGCCACCCGAGGGAGTCACACAATGATAAAATTGGCCTATGACATACTCTTTCTGGTTTTCAGGACCTTGCAAAAGTATTTGACTAGGAATATTAACCAAAGGGGTCCCATCTTCTAGAAAGGTCGGAGTGGTGGTTCTGTAAAGATTTCTAGGTGCTTGGTTCCTCGCAACCCAAGGAAAACGATAAGAACCATCCGCTTTAACTTATGGGGGGTAAGAATGTACATGTGGTTTCGGAGGAATTGGTGGCTTGTTGGAGGAACGAGCACCACGAGATTGACGCTTGCTTATGCGTGCAGCATTGAGTGATGGCCAAGCCCTTGGTGAGGTTGGATCATTTAAGGAGGGACATGGGCTGGAGACTATGGAAGGCGCCGGCGTAAAGTGTCGGGGCTTTGACCAAGCCCCGAGGCTAGGAACAAAGGAAGCTATCGACAGAGGAGGCTCTGTGTCTTCCGCGTCTTGGAGATCGTGAAGTTGTGGAGTCTCAGCGTTCACCGCATCGACTGGTGTCACTGCAACATCATACTGAGCCGGAGCTTCAAGATTTTCACTGATTGAAACACTTGATTTCTCGGCGGTGGTCTTCGGATCGGGATCTCGAGGAGTTTGAGTGGAGTCCATGAAGACTCTTGAGAGAGGTAATCGAGAAGAGGTTGATTAGAAGGAGGTGCAGTGGAGACGAATCCAGATTGCAGCTGGAGGAGATGTAGTTGAGCAACGATCCACAGATCGTCGAGAAGAAACGGAGATCGCCTTTTTTTTCGCCTGACCTAGAGAGAATTGAGGGCGCGTACTAAACACGCGATTACAATCATGCCTGAGTATAGATATTTCGATTTAAAAAATAATCTTTTGTACCAAAGATGATTTGAGTTTGGGCAAAAAAAAACAATCTCTTGCACTACCACTAGACCACCAATCATTTGATTTTACCGTAACATTTTTATAGAAATTTGTATTCTATATCAATGTAACAAATTTAGAAACGCTTCTCAATTTTTCTTATATAATTACAAATGTAAGAATACAAACCTCATTAGGTACACAACAATTATCTACAAATCTCACAGCTCATGAGTTAAATCGTGAAGGATAACGAAGTACACGATTCTCGACAAGTTACTAGTAATAAGTAGTAAATACAAATCCAATCCAATCCAGTCTACAACACGTGACATAACAAATATGGCAAATAACTAGGGATCGAACGAGACTCACGTGGGAATATATATATCATTAACGTTACCGTACGGATTTTGCATGAAATCCTATCCTTGTTTTAATTGGATGGTCGAGGAAATGGTAAAGTGATAATAAAAATATTCTTTTAAAATTTAATTTTTTTTTATCTCAAAGAGATAATAAAGAATATATCAGAAAAAGATTAAATTCGTTCAGGTTGTATACCATTTAGCATATCTTTGTGGCTACGTACGTTGCGTTCGTTCGCTCCTTTCACTTCACTACTTGGAATCATTCCTCCATTTCATCCAAATCAATGCGAACCGTAGATCTCAATGCCATTTGTAACAGTGGCTCAAAAGGCCCAGACCATGGTTAATTCATACAAATTTTTTTCTTTTCTTTTTGTTATCAAGAAATATTCCACCTCTCAAATGGGAAATTTCATCATATAATACAGTTTCTCAAACATAAGCTAAATTCGTGATTCACATATAAATCTTTTAGTCAACAAACTGTAGTCAATAATCGACCGGTGTTCATATGAATTTTCTCTTAACATTATACATTGACGTTAGGTTTATTTCTTTGTATACTCCATCTTTTTTGAAGTATTTATTGTTTAAAGTTGTTTTTTTTTTTTTTTTTTTTTTTTTAATTTTTTTTAAANTTTTTTTTTTTTGATAACTTTGTTTAAAGTTGTTTCATACGGTATATATTAAAAAAAATTAAAAATATTATATCTTAAAAATGGGATTAAGTTTGTTATTTAAAATCAAAATCTACATTGAAAAACTAAAGACTACTAATTTATAAGAGAAAATTACTTTAAAATGACAACTAATATGAAATGGAAGGAGTACTTTTTGATAAATAAAATAAACAAAATGCATTATATTTATAGGTTTTCTTTAAAATATCTGAAATGCTTTTTATAAGTTTACAGCCATTAATTATATGCATTACAAAATTACTAGGGTGATTAAATTAATTAATCTCTTATCCTACACTAACCTAGACGTGTTTGGTCATTTCATCTGGCACACGTGGCCACCTCCCATTTGTTAAATTTGCTACGCTGAAACAGACAACACAAAATGGAAAAATTCCATCCAAAAGAAGAAAAATTCTCTCCAATCTTCTTTGCTTTTTAATTTCCACCTTTGTATTTTGCTTTCCTTTTGTATTATTGCAAATAATTTATCAGTTTATTTTCCTTTTGTATTATTACAAATAAATTATTAGTCTTTTTACGTCAATAAATTATTGGTTTTAATAAAAGGAGAAATGTGTTATATTTTAATTTTGTTTCACATATGGCATCCACTCCACTTATAAGATCCCTCTCGTCTAAATTTTTTTTTTTCTAGAATAGTGATGTCACATAAATTTAAATTTAAAAATTAATATACAATATACAGCAAGAAGCGCAGGTAATGAGGTAATACATTAGTCCATTTTGTCCAATGATCTGTGCAAATTGCATAATACGCGATCTACATTTTTAGGGTTATATGTTACTGAACCCTCATTAATTTTACTAAGAGCCTATGATTAAAGACCGATGAATATAAAAAATATAAATATATATATAAACCATGGTAAGAAAAGGAAACAAGTTTTTTCATTTTTGTCGCAATAATATTTATTCAAACTATGATAAGATCAACAATCGTACAAAGGATTAAAGTCACCAAAC
The DNA here is from genome assembly GCA_900406295.1 of Aurinia saxatilis. Classification (NCBI taxonomy): domain Eukaryota; kingdom Viridiplantae; phylum Streptophyta; class Magnoliopsida; order Brassicales; family Brassicaceae; genus Aurinia; species Aurinia saxatilis. The sequence continues at coordinate 8,698 of OVAP01005824.1, forward strand.
CAATAAGCAGATAACATAATTAACGAGAAATTAAGTCATGCATTCTAAATCTAAACGATGGCCAAACCAAGAAAGACCATAACGGGAGATGTAGGACTGGAAACGATGTTCCTTGGTCACACTGGTAGCGATGCTGATAGCCACCTGATTCGCCGTTGAAAGAGCACTTGTAAAGGACCAACCTTGTATGGAACGCAACACAATAAAAACCATAGCAAGCAAAGCTCAAACTGATGGGAATTGTGAAGAGTGGTGTGGAGCGTCTAATGAAGATCTGAGACCTCAAAAATAATATCTTGAATATGCATGTCCGCCAAACAAGTAGTTGCCCATAAGAACCCTTTGATATCCGCTTCCAACTTTGTAGTCATATTAGCAAAAGCATAATGACCATGAAACAAGAGAATTCCATGATGATTTCTGATGTAAGATCGTCGGGAATCACTCCACAATCTTATTCCAATAGGTGATCAAGAACTGATCAAAGAGCTTGATGCAGAAAGAAACATGGTGGTAAAATTGTGACTGACTCTCTCAATCGGTGGACTTTGACTGACTCACTCAATCCTTGGAGAACTAAACTTGTTTGAATCACACAAACAATCCTAATCCTATAATCTATAGAAACAATTGAATCACTCAAATGAATCTAAAGAAAAAATATTTCAAAGACGCACTTTGAAAAAGAAGCAAATTCTTTGTATTAAATTTAGTTGATTGAAAGGTGCCTTCAAATGTTACAAAGAGGTCAGCTTATATAAGACTCGAACTTGGACAATAATAAACTGCCTAATGACTAGAAAGGAAGCTAAATAACTCGAAATTAAATGTGCTAGATCAAAGGAAGAAGGCTCCTAAAGATAATATAGTCGTTATGCTTTAATGAGCTTGAATCAAGGTATATTTGAGATTGTTTGTATCTGGTTGGCTTAGGGAAGTATGAATGATGTCTTGGAACCTTCTGGAATGTTTGAAATGCCTTCAATTCATGTGCAAGTAGAAGAGGAAAGAGTTGTTGGAGTTTGAATGCAAATGGCTCCAAATATAGCAAGTGCGAGCAAGAGAGAATCCACCTGGTCCGCTGGATGCTGGTGCATGGTAAGATTATATCTGACTCTCCTCGATGGTTAAATGTGTCTCCAGAATGGTTATGGGGATCTCTTGGTCGCCAAAGTCTGTTTTGCAAGTGATTAAATCCGTGAGCGTTCAGATAAGGCAACCCAGGTATCTCTTGGTTTAGAAGTTGAATAACTTTTAAAGCATAATGAATTTTGTAGTGAATCCAATTCGGCGTATGCCTCTGTTGGGTTGAGTTTCCAAAACAAGTTGATTTACAACTTAGTTCTTTCTGGTTTGCTTGAAATGCTTCAATGACTGGTCGTTTGTCTCCATCGGATTCATTGGCAATCTGTCGGATTGAATCTTCATTATCTTCTTCATATGGAATTCCTTGGGGATTATTATTCTTTGTGGTGAACTTTACATGAGTTGAGTATGTATTCCAAGTGATGGTTGAGTTGTAATATTTGATCTTGGCCTCCATTTGAGCTAAACTCAGCTCACATGTCTCCTTAGTTTTCACCTGCTTCATGCTTTCTTCTCCAACTCTCATGATTCCTTGCTCTTTGGCTGATGATGAATTGATGTCCTCATCAATTTCTCACAATCCAACCAGTCCCACTCAGGCGGTTAGGATGTATCTAAGAGCTCGCTATATTACATTTAACGAGCGGTGCTACCGGCTTACTCCATCCTTGGGCTCCCACAGGAGACTCCTGAATCTGCTCATTTTAATTAGCAGTAGACCATTCTAGAAAATCATCCTTAGCCCGTTGCAAAATAAAATCTGATGTCCATAAGTTATGTTCAAACACTAATCCATTTCTCGCTTTCCAAATCTGCCAAAGTAGCCATGGAAAGGATAAGAATCCACTGTCTGTAGAAGCATAACTAGCCAAATAGTGTAAGTTCAAAAACGTTGAAGTAGGAGAGAATCAATTTGGCGGAACTTGAAGCCCTGATAATTCTCAAACCTCCCTAGCTAAAGAGCAATGAAACAGCACATGAAAGATAATTTTGAGTGAATTTGCCAGCTACCCATGATTTGAAAATTTATTAGCAAAAGGGGAAAACTTGGGAAACTTTGCAAAACAAGGAAGAGATGGGTATGTCAAATGACAAAAAAAAAACCCTCTAAAAAAACAAGAAAATGCCAGAGACAATGTGTCGTGTTATTTCATTAAATATCATGGTATTTTGTCGATTTCGCATAACAATAAATCATGTATAATTATTAAAAATAGCATGTTATTTGTCCGCATAACATGTTATTTGTCTGCATTACATGTAATCTGGATACACGATAAATATCGAGATATATGAATGACATATTATTTGTCTATATAATATGTTTGTCCACATACATGTTATTTGTCCATATAACATGTTATATATGAATGAATAATACAAAAATAGAATTATATTAGTAGTATGACATATAATTAAAATAAATAACATGTAATACTAATAAATAGCATGTCAAATGTTAATAGTATAACATGTCATTCTAATAAATTTCATGTTATTATGTTCTCATTCCAAATCCCAGGAATGCAACAACGAATCATCGTCTAATTGCTCAATCAGGGTCGAGGAACAGTTAAAGCTAAGAAGATGTAAATCTCAAGTGAATTGCTTTGACGGAGATGTGACGATGTTGCAAATCGAAGTGGATATAAGCATTGGCTCTCTTCGATTTTGAAATCGGAAGTTGCATTTGATTTGGATCGATTAACTATTGGCGGATTAAAGGAAGTTGTAATGAGACATATAAAAAAAAGATGGGAAGGAATAGAGAGTTACCGAACCATTACCGAGAGATTGGTGAATGAAGAGGCGGGTAGAAGAAGAAGAAGAGGCGAACTCTCCCATGGTGAACAAATGAATCAGTTTGAAGGAGATGGAAGAGGAGAGAGATGATTGAGGGTACTTTGGTCATTTGAAGATGAGCAGTATTTATGCGAGTGTCATTCCTTGTTTGCAAATTATTTTCGCATTCATGGGTATATCGTGCAAATTCTCTAGATTCATTAGCACCACCACACGCTGGACAAATCGGATCCACGGTCATTCCTCGAAAACTAAGTCAATCCTTAACTACCAACGCCCATAATAGACATCTCCATAGAAAATACTTCACTTTTGGGACTGTCTTAGCTTTCTAAATTTTGCTCAAGAGAATGAATTTATATTTTATTTTTATTGTTACAAAAATAAAATGTATTGAAAATGTGTAGTGCAATTAGTGGGGGACTAGGTAGCTTTATCCTGTAAAGGGATATCGTAGACCACTATTGACCATCGCAAAGGTCATGGATTCACTGCGCTCATAATTAAGTTTAGGGAAAAACCCCCAAAAAAATACACAAATTGAATAAAATTTGCCATTTAAATACACAAATTTTTTTCCTTACCATATTAATACATGAACTGGAAAAAATTTACAGATTAATACACGAACTCATTTATTTTGTACATTTTCATACATAAATTTTTGGGGAAAACCCTGAAAAATACATGAACTTTACCACTTTTGCCAGAAAAATACACGAACTTTTTGCGTTTCCATATTAATACACGAAGTGAAATTCATTTTCAGATTAATACACGAACTGAGACATTTTTGTCTTTTTCATACACGGTGTCAAAATTAAATTTTGAAAATCCAATTTTGCCCTCATCATTCTTCCATAAATCAATTTTTTTCAGTTTTGAATAAAAACCCAGAAATATATATTTTAAAATGCAAAAAAAATCTAAGGTAAATTTTAAAATATCCTATAA
>OVAP01005825.1:0-12538 GCA_900406295.1 Aurinia saxatilis
AAATAGTTTAAAACCGGGGTTAGAACGAGTTAAAAACGCAATATATCACTACGTCATTTTCTCTCTAAGTACCCAAGTCCATTTCGGGGGAGGCTGATTTAGCGATTATCAAGGGAAAACCGCTAAGGCCGCATAGTTTGGGTTTAAAAAAATTCAACATGTGTCAAGTGGTATTACAGCTCGGTTCGACTTGTTAAGAAAATAATTTTGTTGAAGGAGAATGACTAAGGGAGTTAAGAATAACGATACTACCAACACGTTCGAGGTGGTAGACGAGCGTGGAAAGAACATAATAGTTTCTTGAGCAGAACTTTGATTGAATTGAAAAATTCAAAACTGATGACTTATAGTCTTATACATGAAAATGCAGAGTTGGTGATAGAGGAGCGGAAGCCAAGAACCGAGACAAAAACGAGATGGACGAAGACGTCATGGAAGCTCTGTTTTCTCACGTTGAAACAAAGGAACTGATGACACGGGCTGTAAAGCTCTGTTTTGCTACTTTGAAAAACAGAGATTCACAAAGGGAGAGAGTTGGAAGTACTCCTTCCAGGGCTTTCAAAAGCTCTGAGTAAATTCAATAATCCCAAATCAAAATGTGACCTACAATGTATTTGTAGTTCAATATTGAAAGGTAAAAGCAAAATTGATAAGTGCAAATCCTAAAGCTACGGGGATTTATAATTATGCCTACAAAAGAAAGGAAAGTAAATAAAACTACTAAACGATTGATGACTAATGGGCTTGTCGAACATAGACCCATCACTTGTGTTCGACTCAGAAGTTCACTACGAATTCCCTGCATCATGTCTCCCCGGGTAGGAGAAGATTCGACCTCGAATCCGGATCGTCATTGTCACCAAGATAAGGAAAAAGATGCTTGACACTGAACACATTTGCAGTGCACACATCAGCTGGTAAACGAATGCAGTAGGCATTATCATTGATACGCTATAACACCTCCAAAGGACCAAGCTTACGTGACTTGAGCTTGTTGTAGTCGTGAGCAGGGAATCGATCCTTCGTGAGATATACCCAAATGAGATCCCCCGGTTTAAAACGCACGGACCTGCGCTTGCCATCAGCCACCGCCTTATACTTGGAAGTGGATTTGAGCAAGTTGTCACGAGCCAAGCGATGCACCTCACCCAATTCTTCGACGAGCTCATCAGCATGTCCATGAAAGCGTGACGAATTTTCCACCGGAGAAAGATCCAATTGGACCACGAGGCACAACACCATACACCACATGAAAAGGGCTAAAACCCAAGCTGCGATTTGTGGCATGATTATGAACAAATTCAGTCTGAGGAAGCTTAACATCCTAACACTTAATGTTGTCACCCACAAGGCACCTCAGAAGACTTCCCAAAGACCGATTGGTAACCTCGGTTTGACCATCAGATTGGGGATGATAGGCTATACTCATGTCTAAACTAGTGTGAAGCAGTTTCAAAAGAGAACGCCAAAAATGGCTTAAAAAAGGAGTGTCCCTATCCGAAAAAATGGACGAAGGCAAGCCATGAAGACGGTATATCTCCTTGAAGAACAAGGATGCGACAAGCATTGCGTCCGCTGTCTTTTTACAAGGCACAAAATGAGCCATTTTTGAAAACCGATCGACGACGACAAAAATAGAATCATTCCCTCGCTGTGTCCGTGGCAAGCCTAACACAAAGTCCATGCTCAAATCATTCCACAGTTGAGATGGCACCGGGAGCGGCATATAAAGGTCAGCATTAGACGCCTTGCCTTTAGCAAGTTGACAAACGCGACAACGCTCCACAAAGTGGTACACATCCCTACGCAACGACGGCCAAAAATAAGTAGCAGACACAAGATCAAAAGTTCGGTCTCGGCACTTATGGCCCTCACAATGCAACTCTCGAATTATCTGCATGCGCCAACTCGAATCAGGCACGCAGAGTCGCAAGCCTTTGAATAAGAAACCCTCCTACAGGAATAGTCAACATTGCTGCCCGCCGTGCAATCCAACAAGATGGAAGCAAAAAATGAATCCGACTCATATAATGTTGCAAATGAGTCAAACCCATTGACAGACGCACACATCGTAGTAAGCAAAGAGTGTCGTCGACTTAAAGCATCGGCCACCTGATTCAACCTCCCAGCTTTGTGTTTAATCGAGAAGGTGAATTACTGCAAATAGGCTATCCACGTAGCATGTCGCTCAGAGACCTTGACCTGACTATCCAAATACCGTAAGGCATCATGGTCCGTAAAAGGAATGAAGTCACGATGAATAAGATAGTCTCGCCAATGTTTGACGGCTTGGACAATAGCATAAAATTCCACATCATATGTACTGTACCGACTCCGTGCACTGGCGAGCTTCTCGCTAAAGAAAGCAACGGGACGCCCGAGCTAGCTCAAAACAGCCCTGATCCCAAGCTTGGAGGCGTCGCAGTGAAGCTCGAAGGCCACTGTAAAATCGGACAGAATTAAAACCGGGGTTGTGGTGATGTTGGACTTAATAGCCGTAAATGCCGTATCCGCCTCTGTGTTCCAAGAGAAACAACCCTCTTTCATGCAATTTGTTATAGGAGCCATAATCAAACTGAAGTTCGGAACAAACTAGCGATAAAAAGAGACTAAGCCGTGGAAACTTCGCACTTCAGTAACTATCGTTGGAACTTGCCAAGAATAACCTCAATCGTAGAAGCATCCACATATAAACCCGACAACGATACCACATAGCCCAAGTATAAAATCTCGGAGACACCAAATTCACACTTCTGTTTAGCAGCATAGAATTGCTCTCAACGCAGAACATAGAGAACCTCACGAAGATGATGTTCATGGTCCACAACCGAGGAGCTAAAGATGAGGATGTCGTCAAAGTAAACCACCACAAATTTGCCCATAAAAGGACGTAGCACTTGATTCATAATCCGAATAAATGTGCTAGGCGCATTCGAGAAACCAAAAGACATGACTAACCATTCAAAAAGCCCTTCACGCGTCTTGAAAGTTGTCTTCCATTCATCCCTAGGGCGTATACGAATCCGATGATACCCACTTTTAAGATCGATTTTTCAAAAGATAGAAGCCGTACCAATCTGATCCAAGAGGTCATCGAGGCGAGGAATAGGAAAACGATAGCGGACCGTTATCTTGTTAATAGTGCGGCTGTCCACACACATTCACCAAGACCCATCTTTATTGGAAATCAAAAGAGCAGGCACAACACATGGGCTAAGGCGAATAAGTCTTCCACCTGTCGTTGCAACTCCAAATGCTCAGTTGGGCTCATTCGTTAATGAGGGCGATTGGGAAGAGTAGCACCCGACACAAGGTCGATGTTATGTTGTATGTTGCGAAGTGGTGGCAGTCCAGTGGGAAGTTCATCTAGAAACACATCTGCAAAAGCGTCCAACAAGTTGTCAAAATGGTGTAACACCTTGCTGCTAGGCGAAGTAGACGGCGACGCAAACAGAGCAAACACAAAACCCTCCAATTTGAATTCTTCTTCAAATGCAGACATGGAGCACAGAACGGCCGTAACAGAGGGAGCACGACAGGCGTTAGTATTGGAACCTGGTGGTCCACGTTCGCGAATTCACGATTAGACAACAAATGAATATTATGCGTCTCCCAACTGAAACTGTGAGTGTTCTTTACGCCTTAGTGAACAAACTTGCGGTCGAACTGCCAGGCCCTACCAAATAGTAAATTACTCACATCCATGGGAACAACGTCGCAATAGGTGCGATCGCGGTACACTGGTCCGATGGAGAAAGGGACAAGAGCGCGATGAGAAACACGCACTGTGACACCCTCTTGAATCCATTACAAAGTATATGGTGTCGGATGAATTTCTGTAGGAATGCCTAACTTCACAACTGCGTAGGAGAAGATCACATTACGACAACTTCCGGAATCAATGATGAAAGTGCATATCTTCCCATTGATAGTATAAGTGGACTTGAAGATGTTGGTTCTCAGCCAATGGTCTCCACGGCTGGGAGGAACCAGGCAAGCACCCCGGACCAACAACATTGGCCCCACATCGCTGGGAGTGTCAAGAGAACCATGCAACGTCGAGTCATCAGCTTCACCAGATGAGTCATACACAGGATCATCGTGGTACTCATCGACAAAAAGTCCCTTACGAGGAGCATTAGGGCATGCCGTTTGACGATGACCTTGTTCACAACAAGAGTAACATCGCAAGGCATTGGGTCTGCTGGAACGTCGAAGGTTTGTGTCATCAGCGAGAGGCTGGTTTTGCGGGTCCAACGACTCTGCATTGGCACGCAGAGTGGTGCCATTAGCGCCGACATATGCATAAGGATCATGAGCCTTAGGTTTCACGCTAGGAGACAGCCACTGTGATGAACGTTGGGACAGTTCAAAGGAAGCGGCTCGCCGATGAGCTTCCGCGACCGAAGTGGGGTCGAACTGTGCTAACGAGTTCTGCAAATGGTGCCACAAACCACCAATAAAATGTGAAACAAGCTGAAAATCATTATTATTGATCTCGTTTCGTGTAACCAGGAGATATAATTCTTCTTCGTAATCATCAACAGAGCGGCTGCTCTGTTTCAGATTTTGCAACTTGTTGTACAAGGTGCGATCATGGTTGTGGGGAAGAAACCTTTTACGAAGGTGCTTCTTCAACTTGGACCATGACTGAATCGGGGGTTTGCCTGTACGAGACAATGTTGTTTTGAGCTGTTGCCACCATGACGCTGCGTGACCGCGAAACCTTGTTGCCACGAGTGGAACGCGGCGATCATCGGGGACACCTTTGAAGTCAAGAACTTCCTCCACAGAAACCAACCAGTCGAGAAGAACATCCCCTTTCAAATCACCATGAAACTCGGGTATCTCAACCTTGAATCCCGATTCCCACTTAGAATCACGATGTTCTGGACGTTGGTTAAGATGTCGTGCCTGCCGCAAGGGATCTTCGTGACCAAAGGGACGATCACCACGATTTCGAGCAAACGGATTATCCACAGGAGCCTCATCGTCTTCATATAGAGGGTTGTAGTTCTTCAGGTGACGATCCAAGGTCTCAGCGAGTCCTTGAATAAAAGCGATGATAGTAGTTTGAATATTGCAAGAAGAGTATTACTCAATTCGGTCCAATCTCCTTGTGCTAACTCACGACGATCATCTTGCTGTTTGCTTTGCTTCGAAGGCATGATAAAAGATCACACAAATTAACAGTAACATGACTGTCTTGTATCTAATACCACCTCGTAGAGGAGTGGAAGCCAAGAACCGAGACAGGAACGAGAGATTGACGAAGACGTCACGGAAGCTCTGTTTTCTCACGTTGAAACAGAGGAACCGATGACACAGGCTGTAAAGCTCTATTTTGCTACTTTGAAAAACAGATTCACAAAGGGGGAGAGATGGAAGTACTCGTTCCACTGTTTTCAAAAGCGCTGAGTAGATTCAATAATCGCAAATCAAAACGTGACCTACAATGCAAATCCTAAATCTACGGGGATTTATAACTATCCCTACAAATGAAAGGAAAGTAAATAAAACTACTAAACGATTGATGATTAATGGGCTTGTCGAACATAAGACCCATCACTTGTGTTCGACGTTCACTACGAGTGACGTGCATCACTGGGCCAATAATTATTTAATGGATAAATTTTACAAATTTTTTTATTTGATGGGTTTTTCTTCGCACTAACCCCATCTTTCTCCACTGCAGTTCTTTTGTGCGAAACTTTAATTTTGTCCGCAACAATGTAAAACCATGTGTAACTGTCTCAAAGAATAATCTTAGGCCCATTAGAGATTCATCGTAAACTATGGGCTATTTCTAAGTACAACTAACAAAAGTTCATTGGATATACATTTTCTTTTGGTCGTATGGATATACATTTCTTTGCATGGATAATGAAGTACGAAAGTGGGGGTCGAGAAGAACTTATTGAAATTTCCAAGTGTTGGACGGTCCTGAAAAAATGTTTCTAAAAGCTACATATGATTTGTGACCAAAAAAAGAAAAAGAAAAAGAAAAAAAAACTATAAGATTTATCTAAAACTACATATAAAAAGCATCAGTTGATACGATAGATTTTACAATGCACCTCTGACCTCTCATTTTCCCCTATTTAAAGAAAATACCGCACTACTACCAATATTAATTTATCCTCATGATATTTAAACAGATTAATAACACTAACCACATACGCTTTTGGTACATGCTGCATGCATCTCATTTCTGTTCCTGTTATAGCTTTATTCCTATTCGATGACGTTTTTGAGATTTATGAGTTTCAATACAAAATAAAAAAGCATGTAAAATATACAAAGCAAAAATATAACATTTGAAGAACAAAAGTTTCAAATGTCAAAAAGAAATAATTATTATATCCTGAAAATTATTAATTTTTTTGTTTGGCCAGACGAAGATGAAGCCATGCTTTAGATGTAACGCCCCGACTGCCCTGGTGAGGTCTCCATGCCTTCTCTCGGCTCATGGGTTCTACCCCTGTCCGACGGCCCGTGAGTTAATTTCGGAGGATCGGAAGACTCGTTTACTATTCCTGCAATCACCACGAGATCTTTCCCCGTGTTTTGTCCTCACTTACACGGTACCGCAAATAACTTCTCAGTAGGTCATCCAGCTCAAGCACGCTTAACTCTGGAGTTCTCTCTAGACAAGTGACCAAAAAGATAAGTGCACTTTGCTGACATAAGTAGCCAAATCAATTCTCTTTAAACTTTTCACATATACCGTAAACCGGGATGATACAATCACCCCCACTAACAGAGTGCAACGTCCTCGTTGCACACCAGGATCGTCACCCCCGACGGTGTGAGCTCACACGACTCCACACCCGTCTGGGTTCGGTTCTGATACCAATTGTAACGCCCTGACCGCCCTTACCGGTGAGGTCCCCATGCCCTCTCTCGGCTCATGGGCCCCACCCCTGTCTGACGGTCGTTTCGGAGGCTCGGAAGACTCGTTTACTATCCATGTAATCATCACGAGATCTTTCCCCGTGTTTTGTCCTCACTCACTCAGTACCGCAAATCACTTCCTAGTAGGTCACCCATCCTTAAATTGCTCCAGCTCAAGCACGCTTAACTCTGGAGTTCTCTCTGGACAAGTGACCAAAAAGATAAGTGCACTTTGCTGACATAGGTAGCCAAATCAATTCTTTTAAACCTTTTCACATATACTGTAAACCGGAATGTTACATTAGACCTCATTAAAAAGCCTGAAACAAGACTAGTCGTCGGTAGTGTCCCCTTTGGGATTAGTTGGACTTTGGTCCATACACCCCCATTTAACAAAAAAAGAAAAAAAAAGAAATTATTTGTTCTGAGATCCAAAATCAAAGAAAATACACTTAGACAACTTAGAAACAAACACCATAAATCAAGTTTAAGTAATAGTAATATATATATATATATATATATATATATATCCTGATATAAAATTGTTGATCCTCGACAAACAAAAATTATTAACCAAGAAATTTATAAAGGTTTAATAAATAAATAAGATGTGTACGAAGTTACAAAGCTTTCTATCTGGTGCATCTCTTGGCTGATGTTTAAACACTCTGAATTTGATTATATGCATTTAAATTAAGAACTATGAATTTGAAAATTATGGAGTCTTTTTATTGTGTTCCACAATTCTTTTGATTAAAGCACTGGTACACTAAAACAAAGTAATATTCATCACTCTACTTTAATCTGCATATTTCTGAGTCCTACAATCAAAATTTAAACCATTTCTCTCACCTCAGTCTCATAAAAAAAAAAAAAACCAAAATGTGCTAAAAATGAAAATAAAATAAACATATGGTTCACCAATAAAATAAAAAATGCCAACACCTCCTCTTTCCCTGGCTCTTGTGGCAATTATGGAAGTTAAGAAATAGCTTGGTTTTTGAACAAATAGTCTACTCACCAACCTTTATTTTACAGCGGGTGCAGGAAGATTCCTAATCATGGCTCAGTGTTAATGCTCTTGATGTAGTGCCATTGCACATTGTTTTCGTTCCTTCTTGGCAGAAACCAGACATGGATACGATTAAGTGTAAGTTGGCAAGTTAATGGGTTCATCCCAATAGATTTAGTGGCTCTGGTTGGTTATTTTGAGACCGTTATGGGTCACCAATCTTTCATGGCCGGAATGCCTTCGCCCACATTTAGATACGACTAGAAACGGAGCTTGAGGGACTCTTATGGACTGCATCGTGTATGTCTAACTTTCATCTCCACAAAGTTATCTTTGAGGTTTCCGATGGTCAGTAGAAGGATGCGCTAGACCATCTATCCCATTTTCCATCCGTTAGAGCATTACTAAACACGATATTTGCAGTTTTACGTAACTTCTATGGCTGGTCATTAGCCTTAAAAGTTTCGACGGTCAATCAAATGGCTTTGCGTACGGCTAAGAATGCATGAATGACCATCACTATCAATCTTACATTGCGCGGAATGTGTCCGGCTTGATTAGCTGATCAACTGAATTTGGATGGGGCCATGTAATTCCCTTACTTCATTGTCGTTGTTTGTTATTTATGTTGCCTCCTTATTGGTTTGGCGATTTTTTCTGTATGGCTTTATGCCTCTATTTTTGTAATGAACTAAACCTCTATTGTGACAAAATATAAAATAAACATATGGGTTCTTAAAATCTGAGGCCTTACACAAATTTTTCTTGTGTTTGTGTTCAAGACCGGTGATATACAAAGATTTAACCTATGTATTCTAACCGCAAGTGCACAACAATTATCGGTTATAGTACCTAAGGTATCGAATCCACTAAGACCAATAAATTTGCAAACTAAATTAATAAACTCTAAATAAATTCTAGGACAGAGGTTTTAAACTACTAATTATCAATAACTAACAGATTTTGGGGGTTTAAACAATTAATGACAAGTCTAGGCTTTTAGGACTTCAAATTTAGACTAAAAACAGCAACCAGACACGTCGAGTGTCGATCGACACCGCACGGGGGAATCATGTACCAACTTAATTCTTGAACATGAAAACCTATTGTAATGCATACCAACTTCCATTGAGCATGCAATTTATAATTAAACCCTAGCAAACCAAATTCTTTTGTGAGTTCTAAGGGATTAATCATGCATTAAACCTGGGTTCAATTGTTCATAAAATATCTAAACCAAATTCCTTTGTGAAAAGATAATCTACTCCTACTAAGATTTGCTCCAGCAATTATTAACACTTCCATGATAATAATTGACCTAAGATCTAGACTCTAGGTGATCAATCAAGAGCTAGCATTAAACTTAATCTAGAGGAAGAATTAAAGGTTCAACCTAAATCTACCATATGGCTATCAATTCTTCATCTAAACCCTAGGAACCCTAAGCCTAACAAAAGATCTACTCAGACATAGCTAATCAAAATATCAAGCAATTAATTGAAAAGAACATGAATTACTCAAAGAGAAAAGATGAGAAAAGGGTTCAAAGGATACTTCTCTCCCTTACAAATTCTCTCTAAAATAAATAATGCATAAGTTTAAACAATGGTTGTAGAAAAGTGTTTATAGGGTCTAGAACAAATTTTAGAATTATAGAATTTACATAAAAGAATTGGTATAAATCTTTGTCTTGAGATTTATGGAATATTGAGAAAATATACGGCTGGTGTCGATCGACACCCTCCTATGTTCTTGCCATTTTTCTTCGTTTCCTCCTTTTTTTTTTGTTTCCTCAAGCTTCCATTTTGCTCCATAATTCTCTTAGATCTTTCCAAAGCTCCAAAACTCGTCTATGCACCTAAAATGATTCACTTGGACACTAATAATAGTATATAGACTCTGAAATATAAATAATTATATGTTTATTATAATAAAAACTATATCAACCGGGCATGTTCCAGTCTTAGCTATAAAATTGTTGTTTAACCTTAAATTGAAAAGCAAAAAATTAGAACTATGAGTAATTTTTTTGAATATATATTTGCAAGATGGGTGGTTTTTTTAACATTATGCATCGTTGGTTAATGGTAATGGATGGTGGATATGTATGGTGGATCGTGGATAGTAGTGGTGGATGGTGAATTCATGTACGGACGGTGTGGATGGTATATAGATGGGTGTATAGCGGATGGTTTGAGTTATTTATGGTGTATTGGTACGGATAAATTATTATTAAAAAATCCTTAAACCAAAAACCATATATTCCAAATGGTGGTGGGATAGTGGTTCCCACTTGAGGAAGGAATCGCCATGTAGGTCTAGGCCAGAGATCGATTCCCCTCAAGGACGGAATTATCTAACCACTCCACTTGGCCACCCAACCCGCATGCACGAAAAGGAAGTTGGGTCAAAGTGGGATTAGTCTGTGCCTAAGGTCTGAGATTTGCCTCAAGATTTCAAGAAAAAAAAAAAAAAAAAACGCATATGTAATCTTTTCCTCAAATTACTTTTTTTTTTTTAATAAACCAACTATTTAATTTACTTTTTNAAATTACTTTTTTTTCTTTAATCAACCAACTATCTAATTTACCTTTTAAAAGCACTTAATCACCTAAATTTCAAAATTATGAATCTAAACAAAAAATGAAATGCAAAACATAACGTTGTTAATGTACTTAATTGTAGATTATAAATTTAGCATTATATTAAATTTTATGTAAATTTAGCATAATATATTTGTCACGAACTCGGATATTAAGTTTTATGTAAATTTAGCATAATATATTTTTCACGAACTCGGAATTTTCTTTGTTTGGCGTTCGGCGTCCACCGTGCGGTGCCTCCACTAGCGCCGCATGCATGTTCTTTCCCTTTTTCTTGTCTTTTTTGTTAGCTTATGTTATTATTTTTTGGGTTTGGCTGAGATTGGTGATGTATGGATGAAGAAGAGATGGAGATGAACTGATCGAAGTCTCAGGTATGTTAGAGCTTTGGGTTATGAGGTCTTACTTCAAGCAAGAGATGTTTTGCGGGTTGACGTATTAGGATGTGTTAGCAAAGCGATTCATAGCATTGTCATGTTTGCCTTGTCTGCAACACTTGAACTGCTGTAGAAATGACTTTTGCTACAAACCAATATAAGGTGCTCTTTCATTCATTTACTCATCATGTGGAACCAAGCTTTCATTTGCTTGTGTCGAGACTGTGATCGTGGAATGGTTCACAGTTGGTTGGGCTGTTATGAGTGTAAGACCAATATTTTTAAAATACTACGAAATTAACAATTTAACCAAGCAAGTACACAACGTTAAGGAAATAGATAAGATCTAAGAATGGAGGCGAGATATGATCTCTTTCCTTAACTCAAAGAATCTCCCGTAATGTGACAGGTTTTTTTATAGATTCATAAGTCCCAAGATACAACCATAGGAAACCATATCCCAACACTGGATCATGGTTCTAACGAACATTGTAATCTACTATACTCTCGAAATACCTAAAGAAGTACCTTTAAAGGTAAGAGATTGCTAGAGAGAGTTTTGTTTTCTGTGTGAAAGAGAATTTTTTTGGATCACCTCCTTAAAGCATAGAGTGCATCTATTTATAGTGAGTAGAAAGTAATTTCAAGAGGTAAGAGTTTTGATAAGTTCAAAAGTCCAAAACGTTTTTGTCTTTAACACATCATTAGTGCAGACTTTAATACACCACCATTAGTGTTCAACAGTCCAAAACGTTTTTGTCCTTAACACATTATTAGTGTAAAATGAATTGTGGCATTATCTATTGGTCAAAAAGATAAGCTCATTCAGACATATATAGCCCACGAGGCCCAAGAGCCCTAAGAGCCAAATTGAAAGCAACAAGCAACTAGCCACGAGCACGCACGCGTGCGTGCGTCTGTAGTTCTCCATCCTCTTTTCTTACTTCACTAGACTAATACAACTATTAGTCACTATATAAGCTACTTCACTAGACTTATGTTTCAAATCAAATAGTTTATTAAATACACCGAAAAATCATATCGAAAAACGATAAAATATCATCACTATCAAATGCAATATAATAATGTGTTTTTGTTTCGCTCACGATTTTGTAACAACATTTAAAAAGTGTGCGATGGATTGAGAAACAAAACAAATATTGGGCCGAATTGGTATAAATTGGGCTAAACCCCAGAAGTGAAGATAAGCCGACACAACACAAGCGTAGTTGTCTTAGAAAGTGTGCCACTCCTACTCTCTGGTTCCAGGGTCAGCTTCATGTTCTGATACTTTTAGGTGTTTCCTTTGGAAGATCCTTCAATGGAGGATAACAAATTCAAATGGGTCATTAAGAATTTCGTATCTTTTCTATCCAAACTTATCTGCTTTGATTTATTCGTCTCTGATGGCTGCAAATAGTAACTTTTGGAAAATCTGAACGGAAGCAAGAGTAATAACATAAATGCTAACACCATTCTCATCCGGGTTCGATGCGGCACCAGAGTATAGTTTTGGTGATGTAGGAGACCCAACAGTGGATAAGAGGTTTGATGTCCCCGTTGGAGTGAAACCGGGAGAGAAATATGGAGTCATAGAGACTCTGTTAGACCCGAGCATTTCTTCACAAACAAGTATGGCAGAAGAAGGAAGA
>OVAP01005826.1:0-12538 GCA_900406295.1 Aurinia saxatilis
GTCCTTCATTAAAAGAACCTCGAACAAATAGTGATTGTGTGATTTTACCCATACAGTCCTAACTCCTCAATTAATTCCAAAATAAACATCTTCTTCATCTGGGCATGGACTTCTGTTGTTGATTTGTTGGACTTGGTAGAAAATGCCCATTTGTGACCTTAAAATGCAGTTTTCACAAACACACTTTGCAAACAGAAAAATGTGAATCTAGTGGTTTATATTTCAAATCAAAAGTTTCTTCGTTTAAAACACCAAAGAATCATATCGAAAAAGCGGTAAAATATCATCTCTATCAAATCCCCCAGACTTAGCTGTGTTCGTCCTCGAACAAACAACATGCTAGGAAAAGAAAATAATGCNGCTGTGTTCGTCCTCGAACAAACAACATGCTAGGAAAAGAAAATAATGCTGAAAAGTTAGGAACTCGCTTACTTGTATCACAACTTAGAGGTGCAACTTCGTGATGGTCATCTCGACAATCGTGCCAAAAATTCTCATCTCATACTCCAACCACAACTCTCCCAACTCTCCCAACTGGTCCAACAGGAATCTCAACCTGCAAATACCCTAACTGTATCGAAATCCAACTCTCTACATTCATTTATATTGCGTGAGTTAGCTCGGTAAAACAGGCTAGGTGTGTAATGAGAGGAGGCTAATATTTAGAGGTGGGGCTAGTGTGTTTAAGGTTTACCGTATTCAAGAGAAATGTGATATGTTTGAAAAAAGCAAGAGAGATCGGACCGCTTGATGGCACAGTTCCCCAATAACTCTCTCCTTTGCTCGGCTCGTTCCTCCCCCAGACTCAGATTATTTTAAGGGAATCTAAAGTCTTCTTGAACATCCTTGGACTCCTTTAAACTTTTTTCCACCTTTCTTCATTTTTTATCCTTGATTTCTCTGGCATTTTTGCTTTGAAACTTTTTTTTTTTTTGAAAGCTTTCACCATATATAACAAGGCACAAATTTTACCTTGATTTTGATGAAGTATTACCTGGGAAATCAGCATTGAAACCTTCTCTTTGAATCTTCATACATGTATTAAGATCGTGCATGCCCTTTTTTGCCAGTCTTCACGAGTGATTGGAAAACTGCATTGGTCTGATCTCTCTGGCCATTTTACAGATACTGCATATAAGACAAGAAAAGAAAAGAGACTGCATGGGGTTTGAAAAGAGGTTATGTTGATGGGTGTGGTATCAACTCAAAATAAGTTGACCATTCAGGATCAGCAAGAGAGTGGTAAAGTGGATAAGAAGTCCTGAATGGATTTGTTTTTCCTAGTCATATCCCTCCAGCAAGAAAGATTTATAATCCGGTTTAGGTTCAAATAGAATAGAGTTAAAAAATCAGATGTGTTGGGGAAGCTTGAGTATGGAGTTTCTGAAACAAGTGCCTTGGGGCAGTCTTGTAAAGATGGCCACTAGGCCGCAGTCCAGTTGTGAGCAAGGTCTTTTTCCAGACCTGGGTTGATTCAATAAAACATTTTTGACTCGATAATTTTTTTTTTAAATGGGTGAAAAAGTGCGTCAAAAGAAACAAACGAGTTATATAACGTGGAATACGCCCCCAGACTTGGATAACATCGTCCTCGATGTTGACAAGTTGTGAGAGCAAAATGGGAATTGAAATGGATTGAAATAGAAACGAAAGATGGATTTTACCTCGTCGTCTTCGAGTGTATCGAATGACCTTCTTTGTCTTATTGGAATTGAAAGGACTTTACAAGGAATATGAGAGGATTTGTACCTGACGACATCAGTATATCATCATTTGTTGTGTTGAATTGAGGAAGTGTTCATCATTTTGAGTCTTCATCGATCGATACAGTCATCAATCGATCGAATCAGAGTGTGATTCTCCTGATTTTTTACTCTCGCACATCATTCTCCTAAATCACCATTTAATTCGAATTAGTGGCCTCTGGCTCTCCATTGAAACAATGAAATGAAGGTTATGAACTGCAAGCGATTGATCGAATGCTGCTAAGGCGGTCGATCGATTCTGCATCATCTTTGTTGAATCTTTGATTCCTATTTCATGAGACTCGAACAAAAACATTAAAAATAAAACTTAATCTAAAATGTACCAGTGGGTTGCCTCCCACTCAGCGCTTTTGTTTAAAGTCGGTTAGCTTGACTTCTTGACACGATGTTAGTCGAAAGAATCGAAAGGTTGAGCCGATGCGCCTATAATTATTCTCATGTTTGTGCAAAAAGCCAAGCATGCAGAGATACACAGCTGCCCATAGAAAATGAACAAAAGTTTCTGCAAAGAGACTTAAAGCAAACATGGTATGCATCTTGAAATTATCTTTGACATTTAAATTCTTAAGCATTTGTCAAAAATATTAAATAAGTATAACTTTTAAATGAATTTTCAGGAGAAGAATTAACTTCATAATCTTCAATGTGGGGATCTCCATAAAAAATTTTGATGGGTTCATTTTTATCATATAGGACATGTTGTTTAAGCTCAAATTCCGTCTTTGATTATTTATGTCTTGCTTTGTGAAACACCTTATGACTTTCATCTTTAGACCCACATGGCTCGTGATCAGTTTCAATACCTTGGCTAAAATAACTAGAAGAGGATTCTTTGTTTGAATAAAAACAAGTTGTTTCGTAAGAGAATAACTGTTTTTCGTGGAAAATAATTTTAAAAATCGTAGAAAATTAAAGCCGACTTTTTAATATTAAAATCAAATTTTTTTGAAAATCCGAATTATTTTACCAAATTCAACAACACAAAAAATAATTAAAATAAATAGTTTAAGTAGTAGAAAACTTACAAGTATGTTGCCTCCCACCAAGCGCTGAATTTTTAGTCCTTAGCCTGACAATTGTGTGGATGGTGACTCATGGTGGATCGTATAAGAACCTTTGAGATTTTCCTTTCGTTTCGAGCACATCACCGTTCACTTACCATGATGAAACGTGAGGAAAGAGCACCATCATAACATTCAACCGGTCCTTGATAACATCATCTCCCATGTGTCTTAGCTCCTCTGGAATGACAATGTTGATCGTAGCAAATGGCTTTGAAGATCGAACATGTTATTCCTTAGATGATTTGGCAACTGGTGAAGTACCTTTGATGATTGTTTGGACTGCCTTTTGAGCATCTGTAAATGCAGAATTGAGCTTCTCATCCTGTTCAATGGTTGTGCAAGAGGTTCCTCCATTAGGGTGAAAGTGATAGAAGACCTTTGTGTTGATCTTGAAGAAGAAGACTCGATGGTTCGGATAGTCCATAGCAGCTCCAACGGTGGCAAGGAATGAAGAACCGAGGATCAGTGGTCTACTGATGTCTTTATTGATATTCATAATGTAGATGTCAACATGTACTAGACAATCTTCAATTTGAAGCATCAAATCTGGAACAAAGCCTTTAGCAGTTACCGTCGAAGAATCCACCAAGATGATTGATTGCTTGGAAATCTGTTGGCATGATAGACCTAGTCTTTGAGCAACAGCCTGCGACATCACATTCACAGTAGCACCTGTATCACATAAAGAATCTTTTATCCTGAGGCCATTGATCGAACAATCGAACATGAATCTTCTCGGTCTGTCCATCTTGTCAAGCGTCTTAAGGGTGGGTGGAGAGGGTTTTGTTTTAGCAATCTTCATCAGAATAACATTGATCGCACTAACCTTTTTAAGTACCGTTTGAACACCGTCTTCAATGCTGATATCGGACACGCTCAATTGCTTGATGAAACCCTTTATTACCGGTGATTTCTTGATGAAGCGATAGGAAGGAGACTCCTTGATCACATTCCTTAAGAAGGCTTGCCTTTTAGCTTCAATCTCCTTCTCAGTTTGTTTCTCAGACATTCTAAGAGGCACTAGACAGGAGACCTTGGGATGATAGACGCATTCAGATGTCGAAACGGCTGGATTTGAGAAAGTTGACTTTGTTCCGTCGGGATGTCAATCGACACTCTCTGTTGTGTCGATCGACACCAAGACATTTGGGTCAGCTTCCCGAGTTTTGTCGAGCTCATATCGAGAGGAGCTCCACAGACGTCCGTGTTGTGTGTCGACACAGGGGGTGTCGAACGACACTGGCCTTGGTGTCGTTCGACACCTGCCTTTGAAACAAACAAGGAAGTGAAATCTCCCGAATGGTGTCGACCGACACCTTCCTGGTGTCGTTCAACACTGCGCTGTATGGCAGCAAGAACCTCTTCATCATCATCAAACTTTTCCATCAACTCTTGATCGTTAACCTCTTGAGACTCTGACTCATCTTCATCTTTATTATCCACACGAAATGTGTTGACAAATTCCTTAGGATTTTGGTCAGTCTTTGTCGGAAGAAAGCCTTCTTGTCTTCGGACGGCTTTGGCTGCGTAAGCGACTTGTAGATCAGTCTTTTTCAAGTGAGTAGCCAATTGTTCAATGTTCTCATTCAAGTTGGTGTAGAGATCATCGATCCTTCCATTGAAGGAGACAGTAAACTTTTGTTGTCATTCCAAAAGTTTTTCTAACATGGACTCCATCTTATTATCTTGTTGTGGAGGTGATTGATAAGCATTGTTCCCATAGCTTCTTCCTTGGTTAAGGCTATGATGTGGCTGTTGGTAAGAGTTGGAGAATGGTTTGTGTGGGGGTCGGATTCCACACCCGAAGATTGATAGCATAAAACGGCTAAGTGTTTGCCACAAAACACTACTACAGCCCACGAGCTGGTCATGTGTCTACACCATCGAGCATTACAGTCATTGACTATCGATTGGTAACAATATAATCAGGCATGGACTACCGAGGATCCCACGATCAACAAGGCACACAACAAGACATGGACTAAGCTTGGCCCGCGGAGAAAGCTCTTAGACTTACCCCGCAAGCCAAGTAACNACTGTCCCACGGGTCATGCAAGGCATCTGGCTCGCGGGACAAGTCCCTTGGTTTGTTCCGTGGGCCAAACCCTTTACAAACTCACACGACAAACCATCAAGACTATTTCTATGGACATTTGGTTGGTGGGTCCCAGTTAAAACATCACCAAGAAATGTGCTAGCTAAGTCTCATTGCGGGTCCCGAACCTTCTTAGACAAACTAATTCGATCTCCCTATGATCAATTGAACGTTCGGACATGAAATGGACCCGCAAAGGATCGAAAGAAGACATCGAGACAATCATTCGCGGGCCAAGTCTGGACCATGGCCACGGGACAAGACCACAGCCTTCGCCCGCGATCTACGTCCATGCCGTTGCTCATGGGATGAGCTTAACAACGTAGCTCGCAGGCTATACTATTGTCGTGGCCCGCGAGCTACGTCCTTGCCATGGCCCGTGGGTTATATGCTCGATGTGGCCCGTGGGATGAGCTTAGAAAACAGGCTACATCCTTGCCGTAGCCCGCAGGCTACATCCTTGCCATGGCCCGCGGGCTACATGCTCGACGTGGTCCGCAGGATGAGCTTAGCAACGTAGCTCGCGGGCTATACTCTTGCTGTGGCCCGCAGGCTACATCCTTGCCATGGCCCGCGGGCTACATGTTCGACACAGCCCGCAGGCGAGCTCAACGACACAGCCCGCGGGCTACACTCTTGTCGTGACCCGCGGGATATATATTTGCCATGGCCCGTGGGATTTATGCTCGACATGGCCTGCGGGGTGAGCTCGATGTCATGGTCTGCGGACTACGTCCTTGCCGTGGCCTGCGAGACAAGTCTCTCTTCAATGTCCGCGGCCCAAGTCTCAGGCATTGCCCACGACATTTCTCACATTTCAATCCGCGACCTAAGTATCAAGTATGGCCCGCAAGATCATTCACTTCCCAGTCCGCTAGCAAGCTTAGCTCGCCTAACAACATCGCGTCCCGTGGGTCCGTGCACATGGCTTAGTTACATCGTGATCTAAGGACCTACGATGAACATTTCATCAAACGATCATCGTGATCACAATCTTTTTCCCTTGGTAAGGTTTTTCCCATGTGATTTTCTTTGCCAAGGTTTTTAATGAGGTGATCATTAAAACACATACGACTCACGAGATTATCTCAACAATCTCGTGGGCCCAGAAACACTTATAACTAGCCAAATAGCCCAACTCAGTTCCATGGGCCCATTTCCATCTTCCATCATGAAAAAGCCCTAAGGTCTGTTCCGAGTTCCGTCAAGCAAGAAGGTTCGAGAATAGAATCATCGGAGTATCTAAGGAGAAAGGAAACTATCCAAAAGACTATGGGAGGAATGGAAGCATATCTTCAGGAAATGGAAGGTGGCCCACGAAAGAGCTAGAGCCCCAAGGCGGTTTAGTTATAGTATATATAAGGATCTAAGGTCGTAGGTCTTAGATCATCTTCTTCTCTCTCGAATAGCCTAAGTCTTGACAGCTTGTATTCGAGAATTCTATTTGCTATCAATAAAGCGACCCCACTTTTCTTATCTTGTTCTTTATCTTTTTCTTTAACTTTCTAAGTGGTTTACAATAGAGAGTCGACAATCCCTTAAAAGAATCATTGGACAAGTTTTTGGTTGTGCGTGACTTCTTGCCCACACAATTTAGCGCCGACTGTGGGGACCTCATCGACTTATCCACACGAAGAATCGCTCTAACCCGAAGACATGGTTCAAGCTAAGGATACAACTCAACAACCAAGGCTCTTGGTGACCCCTGCGGCACAACAACTCAATCCCGAGGGATCCGTCAAGGCTCCACTCGTCAACGATGACAACAACAACATCATCAACCCGGAAGACCCTCAAGAAACCCCATCAGACAGTGGGCCAGACGCGACCACCAAAACTCCAGGACCAATTGACCGTGACATGGTTAACACCGTGCTCACTGACTTGCTTGAGCGCTCTGGCCCAGGTGATCTCAACCTGCCTGGAAGAGTTAGCTGCTCGGTCCCAGCCGAGAAAATCCATGCAAAGGCTCTTCTTGCAACCTACGCCTCTCGATCCCAAACAAAGGACTCAAGGAGTCTCTTGGACCCATGACCCGAATCCTCAAAGCACTGGAAGGATCATCGATCTCCTGCTCAGACCCGCACACCAGAGACCATCGAACAGCCCAGGCTGGATGAGGAATACAACGCTGACGAGTTCGCAGATGATGACCATCTCGACATCAACAAAGCCGAGATCCTTCGACTCAGAGCAGCGATGCGGAAGACTGAAGCTACAATCCAGGAGGTGCGGACCCAGATTCACAAGGCAACTTGTCAAGCACCAGAGATCGACAAAGTGCTGGCCGAATCCCAGAACACACCCTTCAGACCGCACATCACCGGGGCCCAGATCTCCGACCCCAGAAAGATTAGTAAAATCCCAAACTATGATGGGACCACTGACCCAAGGGAACATCTGACGTCGTTCCGAATTGCCATGAACCGAACAAGGTTTCCCAATGGACGTGAAGATGGGGGTTTATGTCTCTTGTTCGTCGAGAACCTCAAGGGACCCGCACTGCAGTGGTTTTCCAGGCTACCATCTAACTCCATCAGCAGTTTCCATGAGCTAACGACCTTGTTCCTCAAGCAGTATTCGATCTTCATGGGACGAGAAACTACTGATGCTGATTTATGGTCTATTTCGCAGGTACCTACGTAGTCTCTCCGCTCTTTCATCACTAAGTTCAAGAAGCTTATCTCACAGGTTGAAGGAATGAGCGACCATGCAACTCTGCGGGCCTCAAGAAAGGACTATGGTATGAATCAGANATGCAACTCTGCGGGCTCTCAAGAAGGGATTATGGTATGAATCAGAGTTCCGTAAGGAACTAGCCACGCACGAACCGCCAACCATCCAGGATGATCTGCATCTCGCCAACAGCTTCATTGTGAATTAGGAAGAGATGCAGGTCCTTCGAGCAAAGCACGCACCAGCGCAGACCCCACGCAGCACTCAGCCACCATCTGTCACCCAACCAAGCACAAGGAAGCCGACCCAGTCATCCAAGTACATCCACCATGAGGGACCCGGAGCCTACAACTATCTGGTGGATGATGGAGATACAAGTGCTCGAGCAACAACAAGTAACACTGGTAGAGGCGGTGGCAGAGGCTTCAGTCGTGGACGAGGACGCTCTGAAGGCGGGCCAAGGAGTCAATACAACTTCGACGAAAGCGCATTCTACGAAATTCACTAAGCCCACGGACATTCAACGCAGAACTACAAGACTCTAGGTGTTCGGCTAACCGTTAAACTACTTGCAGGCGAACTTGGCGATGAAATTGACTTCAAGGATTTTTTTCAAGAGAAGCGTGAGGATCAACCCATCAAGCAGCCTCAAGCGGAGAAACAGAACAAGCGGGACCGACCAGATGGAGATGATCATAGGCGACTCACAATTTTGCATGAACACCGTCTCCTCCATCAAGGCATTCCAGCCCAAGGCAGTCACAACACCATCGACATCCAGCGGTCCCAACTATCCAGAATGCACCATTTCTTTCTCCGAAAGGGATGCAAGAGGAATTGATCAGCCTCACAACGACCCTCTTTTCAACAAACTGGTGGTGAACGATTTCGACATGTCTAGCGTCTTGATCGATACAGGTAGCTCGGTGGATGTCATCTTCAGGGAGACCCTCTGCCGCATGAACGTCGATCCTTCCGACATCATCATTGCTCCAAAACCGCTCACGGGATTCTCAGGGGAAACCACCATGACCATAGGCACAATCAACCTAGCGGTTCAGGCTGGTNCATGGCTTAGTTCGATGTGAGTCATCCCTTCAACATAACACTTGTGCGTAAAGTTCCCGACTCCATCAGGGGTCAAGACCTTGTGGGGGTTGCCAGAGAGAATCTCGCTTCTGCCTTCTGACGGAACACAACCTTCATAAGCCAACACAAAGTAATGAGGACGAGAGGAACAGTCCACCTTCCAGCGCATCCGAGTCTCACAACACCGATATCCAACATTGGTCCCACACTTAATCTCACCTAAGCGATGAAATTGAACTACGAGCCGACTTGATCCCCTTCCTGGGGACGTAGGCCGATCGTCCTTACGACGAGTGCAATTGGCCCCTCCTCTAAAAAAGGGGGGGGGNATACTCCCACTCAATTTTTGTGGTTTACAAAAACTTTCGTTAGCACATTTCTAGTGGGCCACCCCAACAATCTAATAGCACTAAGCCTATCTTCCACCATGTTCCAGGTAACACACCACTTGCGTTCTAGTGAATACTTTGCAATGACTAGACTTAGGTTGGAACCCTCTGCCTTACTTTCATTCTTACTTGAATATTCGGGTCCTACCATCGTTTTCCCAACAAATCACCCATGCCTTACAAAGCATGCTGTTACGATCGCGTATTTTCGAGTCCTACTGCCAACCTATTGACGGGGAGCAATGAGGCTTCAGGACTGATTCGTGATGATCAAGCTGCGTCGACATGGGCCCGCATGGGAGCTCTTAAAATGCAAACCATTGTCGACAACAACAATGAGCTAACGAACCTGTCACAGCTCACGAACGAAGGTTACCAAACCTTCAAGCGTATAAAATCGTATCCATTGTTGCTGGCCACAACAATGCATATACCCGGGTCATGAACACCATCACTATGGTAAAGCGCACGCCAGCTATTGTCGGAACCGGTCCCACTAGATAGAGTGGGGGTGTGAAAGAAATATTTTGTCTTTGAAAACCCAACAACTCAACGCTGGTCGTCGACATCCCATTGCACATCCTTGATGTATCGTCACAAAGAGGGATATTATTCGGTTTAAGCTTTCCCCACAAAAAGCCTGATCGCTATGATCACCTAAGTGACCCATCGAAACCTAGCTATCATGCTGGTCATATACATCTCATGTGCAAAATCTCCACCACGTTAAGAGCAAGCATGACAATGCAAGCTCGGAGATGAGATTGATAAACCTGACCCTTAAACGAACATTTTCCTGGATCATCCATCATACTATCGATGGGCCCACTAATCCGAACATATCACTACTCGAAAAAAGCAGACGATGCTACGAGTCACAGCAAAACATCATGCACGAAACTACCAGGTTTAAAACATTCAGCGGCCTATGGGCCCCGCAACAAGTCAAGTTCTAAACATTGGATAAAGTCATCCAAGCACTACAGAACAAGTTCTCACACTCAACCAACACAAGGTTCGGAAGGGCAAACAGATGCCAAGTCTAAAAACAGAAAAAAAAACGAGACAAAGCGGTCCCCAACGACCTACTCGTCCTGCTTCATCGGGTCCCGAACAAAGACCGGGACATCAACCAAGCATGGCTCATCAGCAAACACATTCGCATCCAACGAGCACAGCCTAGACAGATCCTCAGTGATTTCATCCACAAAGGCATTGTACTCAACATCAGAATCCTTGTACTTCATCTGACTCGCTGCCACGCCGGCCTCAACCTCTTCAAACACAGAAGGGGCCGCACCTCTCAATGTCTCGATCATCTGATAGGAGTTCTCAGCCTATCATAAGAATCAAGAAAGAAGTTAGAACAAGTCAAACACGTCATAGGTAATACACATACATAGCTAAGCTGATGGTGAACACACATCGAGCCGCTGAATTCCTCCTTAAGCCTAACAACCTCGGCGCAGGTGCTCTCAACATGGTGAAGGAACTTCTCATTGATCCCTTTCACCTGACCCTTGAATGCCATAGCTTTGGCTGCCTCATTTGGGCTTTCTTCTTATGTCGGAGGGCCCGCTTCGCCTCTTTCTCCGCCCTTTTGGTCAGACGCACGACCTCCTCATCATGGCTAGCAGACTTCCCCTTCAGGTCAGCCCGCTGGTCTTCAGGGGACTTCTGGATCCTCCTAAGCTCATCAGACTCCGCACACGCCCCATGGAGATCAGCCTGGTACGTATCCACCAGCGCGTTCTGATAAGCAATGAACTTCAACAAAACAACAACAAGTTATTCTTAAGCAAAAAAAACAGGTCCATGGAGTCAAGTGATCACTCACATCCATGCAAGCGGCGGATGCATTCATGTACAAGTCTCGGTGCTCAAGGGACCCCACCCGAACAAATGGTTCCTCAAACCGAACAATGCGAGCGAGGTAGTCCGAGGCGACAGCACGCCTATCAGACTCCGGAGGAACAACATCCGGAGGTGGGACCTCCTCCTCAACTACCGGTGGTTGAGCCTCTTTCGCTTTCCTTGTCCTCTTGCGTGGGCCATCCACGACAATGCCCTTGCCCTTGTCAATTCTCGGAGTCTCACTGGCCGGTCCTCGCGACGAGCTACCGAAATTTGTTGTAGGACCCGCACGACCAGCCTGCGACACTCCGGACTGTGCCTCAGTCTCGCCATCAGTCTTCCCCTGAAGGATCATGTCCATGAGAGTCATCCTTGCCTTCACAATTTAAAATGTATTTTCTGAACGGATAGGAGATTCGAAGTGAGTGGAATTCGCTCGTAGGGTCTGAAGCAACGACAACTAACCTTCCACTCCCCTGAACGAGATATGATGCTCTGCATAAACAAAAACAATAAAGGATTAGATAAACATTCAGCCATTTCATTAAAAATGCATGTATTCTAAAGAAGCAACACGGGTGTGCCAAGCCATTAGGGCCCCATTGAGATCTAACTCGATGGAAGCCCCCACCCTCAATGGAGTGACGATTAATCTTAACATAGAAGAAATGTTCATCCCAATGGTGAACCTTCCCTGGGAGACCTCTGATAATACCTTGGCCCCGCTTCCCCGAAATGGCATACGTAAACCAAGGTTTGCTGGTGGGACGGATCGACACTGCATGGGATAGAAAATCAGATTTCACTGTAACCCCACATTCAATACAATGGACCATGGTCCCCACCAGACGCCGGAGTCCATTGGGAGAAAGCTGAGATATGCATAGCTTGTATTTGGCTAAGTATTCGACAAAGAGATCCGGAAGAGGCAACTATAGCAGAGCCTCGTAAAAGAAGCTCTCCAGCAGACAAAAGTATCCTGGAGGAGCACTCTCAATACGATCAGAAGGCGACGGGATGATGATCTCCACGTCATGGGGAATAAGAAACACCTTCCGCAGCTTGTCTATTGAAAATCTATCAGACAATGTGGATCCAGACGGGTCTGGTGCAATCCTCCTCACATCCGGTCGTCTAGCTTGGTGATTCAAGATGGCCCGCTCGGCCTCAATCATAGCCTTCACCGCATCATACTTGATGAAGAAATCATCATAGGCATCCATTTCTGCCTTGATGTCAATACATGGTTCCTCATCATCACCTAACAATGGCAATAGAGCCTCACGGGTCCCATAGTCAACCTGAGCCTCCTCCACCTTACTATCATCGCTACTACTACTATCACTAGAAGAACTNCACCTTACTATCATTGCTACTACCACTATCACTAGAAGAACTCGACGGTCCATCATCCGAAATTTCACTAAGAAGACGTCTCCTTGGTTTTGAACTACCATTACCCGTGGAACATCTCCTAAGTATGCTATCTCCTAAGGCGTAGTTCTTAGGTGAGGACTCACCTAGTTCATCAAACGACCTTGGATTGTCAAGCTCGTTGATACACAAAGTTTTACCCTTGTAGTTAAACTGCAAGTGTACAGACAC